>CAUYSK010116751.1:0-102312 GCA_963575035.1 Avahi laniger | reverse complement strand
GGTGCCCAAGCAGTGTCAGCTGCATGATGACGTGAGGATGATGATTCGAAGACACTGTCTGTGCTCTGTGCTTGGCCCGGGCAGGTGGGACTCTGAGGTTGAATGCAGTAGCTGGGTCGGGAATCGTGATGGATGTATTCCACCGCCGCTCGGGGGGGCTGCCCCACGTCCAGTGGGGACACTGCCAAGCCAGGGCCCTTCCTCCCTGCTGTCTCCAAGGCTCCGTGGTGGGGCTGACTTCCCCCGCGCCCACCGCGTTCCTGCTTCGCCCGCAAGAACCTCCGTCTGCCTGTGTTCCTTTCGCTCTTCTTCAGGCTTGACTGTGAGCTCCTCTTCTTTCGGTCTCGCAGGCCGCAGCTCCCAGGGCTCAGCCGGGCCCTCTGCCTGCTCCCTCTCCTGGGACATCCCCCCCTACTCTCGGGGCTTGGTGTTCGTTTTTGACCAACACTGCCCTGTCTCTCTCCCTTTCCAGCCCAGGCTCATTCATTCATTCACTCACAAATATTTGCTGCTGAGATATTGTCACTGTAGCGTAAGCTCCGTCACGCAGGAGATTTGTCTGCCCTGCTCTCCACCCTCTGCCCAGTCCTGGAACAGGCCTGGCGGACGTAGCTCCTCAATCACACTTGCCAAATGAATGACTGAATGAATGATTTGTGGACCTCGCGGGGGAGACTTCCTCTCCCAAACCTTGACCTACATGACCCTCATGCCCTGGAGAGGGGAGGTCTAGGAGGAGCCCAAAGTCATCTACAGGAGGGTTGAAAAAGTCCCTAAAAGATCATCCGGCTCACGCCTCTCACTCCCATTTAGCAGATGAGAAAACTGAGGCCTGAGCAACAAAGTGACTTGCCAAAGTCACATGGCAGTTCAGGGGCTGGCCTGGGACCCGGTGGCAGAACAGGGCTCTTGCGTCTCGTCCTGCAGAGCAGCGGGTCCCTGGCGGCCTCAGAGGCGTCCGACAGCAGCTAGCTGTGACGTATCTCCGTCACGTTACATAATGGCAGGCAGGTAATAACCACTCAGCCTCCGCTGTCTCGGCCCATAATGGGCAGAAAAATGAATTCAAATGTCGTTCGCTGCAATAAAAGAAAGTATCCTCAGTGCTCGCAGCGCTCGGTGGGGCTGCGGGGAGGACGCGGCTCAGGCTCCGTGAATCGCCCGGCAAAGGGGGGCGGGAGAATCTCCATCGTTCCCCCCACACGCCAGCCCCGCTGAAGCGCGATCGCCACGGCTGTTTTTATAACCGAGGCTGGCGAGTGTGCGTGTGTGTGCGTGTGTGCATGCGTGCATGCGTGCATGTGTGCGCGTGCGTGTGCGTGTGTGTGCGTGTGTGTGCGCATGCGTGCATGTGTGCGTGTGCATGTGTGTGCGTGCGCAAGGGTGAGGAGGTCCAGGCGTGTGCACGCGGGGTCTGGGGCACCTACACAGGGTGTGTGTGCGTGTGCGTGTGTGTGCATGTGTGTGTGTGTGCGTGCAAGGGTGAGGAGGGCCAGGCGTGTGCACGCGGGCTCTGGGGCACTTACAGAGGGGCGTGTGCATGTGCGTGTGCTTGCGTGCGACATGCAGACTTGGGCGTAGAGTGTGCATGATGTGTGCGCCCTCTGCGCAGTCAGCCCAGGAGGACGGGGCTCCCTCTCTGTGGTGATCACCCCTGTTTCCCTGGTGCCCAGGCTGGTGTCTTGCACACAGTAGGTGCTTTATAACTGTCTGTCAAATGCATCAGCGAATCCCCCAGCCCCCCATTCCTTCCGCCGACATAATCTCAGGTCGTCTCGGATCTGACTGCTTCTCTGCACCCTGCGTTCACTACCCCAGTCAAAGCCACTGTCTCCCTCCCCCTGCCTTCCTGCCTTCCCTTCCTCCCTGGCGATCCCTTCAGTCCCTGATCCAAGCAGTGGCCAGAGGGGTCTTCTTACAACTCACATTGGAGCAGCGTGTCACTCTCCTGATTAAAAAACAAAACGAAAACAACCCAATGGCTCCCTAGGGCACCCGGAACAAAGCCCAAACTCCTGCCTCGTCTCCCATGGCCTTACTCCCAGTTCTCCCTTCAGTTCTTCCAAGGGGTGACCCTTTCCTGCCCCAGGGCCTTTGCACCTACAGGCCCCTCTGCTCTCAACACAGCTGGTACTTTTTCTTCCCCAGGGACACCTCCTCCAGGAAGCCTTCCCTGTCCGCACTCTCTAATCTGTCCCCTTCCCCCTCACATCATACCCGTGTCATGTGATTTTCTCTGGCACAACTTTGGGTCCTCAGGACGTGTATCCCAATCTGTGAGGATCTCATGTGTCAAGGTCCCTGCTAGATCCTATGCTTTGCAGGACAAAGCTGCGTCTTTCGCATTGCACAGAGCGTTGTGAGCCGCGGGTCAGCACCGGGCACGGGACGGGCACCTACTAAATGTTAGCACGTGGCAGGTACAGGGGTGTGAGCAGGGCACCCTCCTGGGTGCAGACGAGGCCTGCAAACTACCAACCTATCGGGATGGGAGAAACCACAGTTCTCAAACTGCCATCCTTCCCTCCCGACGTTGCCCTATTCCTCGCATCTCGTCTGTGTTGATTTTTTTACTTAAGATGCATTTAAAGAAACTTTTTATTTCAACAGGCAACTTTCTATCACTATTTTGAGTTGGAAATTGGCCAAACAGTGCAAAGTCACCGTTGAGTTACAAATGCAGTGTCTTTGCAGTGTAGCCGCCAGCTGTGGCTTGGCTGGGGGGCTCCTGGGCCAGGGGGGGCTCCGCCTCTGTTAGGTGTTCGAGACCCAGCGGCGCCCAGCTGAAGCTCGTCTTGCTCTGACGTCAACAGCATTAGTCTCGCTGTCTGTAGCATCTGCTTCTTTCCTGCCCAGAACTTTCCGGTCCTGGGGAGTGAGCTAAGCGCCTCTCCTCCTGGTTGCCCCCCTGAATCACCGCACCACATTCTGGAGGATTGGGCTGGGGAGGCCACTGGCTTCTGTTTTGGGGGCCTCAGTTTTCTCTTCTGGCAAATGGGGACGCCAACCCGGGCCAGGCTACCTGACTGCCAGGCGGCTGGGAGGACGAACCGGATCCCAGAGGGCGAATCCTTCATGCCTGGCGGGGGAAAGGGTCCTGGCTGCAGCCACTCCTGAGTCTCCATCCGCCTCCTGGGACAGTGTGGAATTTTTATTTTTCGGTCTTTGTCTGCAAGGGGGAAGCGCGGGCCTCTGCATAATTTTCATTCCGCGGGGCCGGAAAGGGGGTTCTGCACAGGTGTCTTCTGGAGGCAGGAGGGGGAGCCGGGAGCCCCGGGGCGGCTGTCTGTAGCAGGAGGCCAGATGTGCCTGCTTTTCAGCACAGAGGGAAAGGAGGCTGGAGGCATGGCTGAGCACCGACTGTCTGCCTGTTCCTTTGTGAACCGGCTGCCATGCGCCGCCTAAACCACGAGTCTGGTATTGCCGCCACCCATTTTAAAGAAGGGCAAACTGAGACTCAGGGAGGGTGGCATTTACTCAGGGTCACAGAGCTGGGAAGCGGCAGAGCCAGGATTTGGAGCCAGGCCCGTGCAACTCCAAAGCTGGGATCTTAACCGCCGTTCTTTCAGCTTTCTTTCCAAACAACAACGATGGCACTCACAGGAATAATACCCCTTCCGTTTGGAGAGCCCTCCCTGGGCTCCCAGAGGGCTTCTGGGACACAGGGGAAGGCCAGGGAGACGAGGTGACTCGTCTGGGGTCACGCACTGTTCCTGCCCACCCCCCCATCCTGCAGAAGCTGTTTTTGCCGTTGACCCCTTGCTCCTCAGAGAATCCCACCCTGACTCAGAGGCCCACATCCCAGACCCCAGCAGGACTGGCCAAGGGTCGGGGGGTGTAACTCCTCAGAACCCAGAAACTCAGGAAACGCATGTGTCTGAGCCCCCTGCCCACCCCACGGCGGGGAGTCCCCTGGGGACCGCGCGGGGCTGGGGCGTTATTCCCCACCGCAGGGGAGGACAGATTTCTTCCCCTTGCCTGCTGCCAGGTTCCCAGCTGAGGCTCCTGTAACAGACTCACGGGAGAAAAGCATGCACGTTTGTTTAATAAGTTTTATGGGACGTGGGAACCCTCAGAAACGAAGACCCAAATAAGCAGAGAAATCCGTTTGTGCTACATTTGACGAAGCGTGGCCAGTCGCGGAGGCATGCGGTGGGACAAAGCTGGTGCGATCTGACGGCAGTAAACTCGGGGGACCCGGCAAGGCCTGTTTGCTCGGATTCCTCTGTGTCCTCGCGTCTTCAGAGATAAGGACGCCCCTCTCCTCTGGGTACAAGGAGGGCACCTCTGGGATGAGGGTCTTGTGACCCGCTGCAGGGACAAGGGCGGGAGGCAGGTGCGTGAGATCTTCCTGCTGCTTTCTCAATGCCGGAGTGCCGTATTTTGGGGTAACGTATCCTGAACCCCCTCATACAGAGGAGGCATTTGGCAGGGAAATTATTGCCGTGATACATTCTCCTCTGCCCTGAAAGTGCCTCTCTAGGTCTTTCTCTCTGTCACCCTCTGTCCCTGTCTCTCTCTGTCCCTGTCTCTGTCTGTCTCTGTTTCTTTGCTTTGCTTCCATTTCCCTTCAAATCCTGTCTGTTGTACCCCAAAGGACGGCACGGGGTCACAGCTGCAAAATAACCCGGTGTTCAGCGTCTGTGTGTCGGGGTGGGGAGGCAGGAGGAAGGACTCAAAGGGAAAAAACCCGCAACAAACAAAATAAACATGGTGTGAACTGAGGAGACCATAAGAAAAAGGGAACTCTTCAGGCAATTAAAAATAACGTAAAAACAAACATACTGTGTTCCCTCTTCCCTCGCACACCGGGTCTGAGCTCCGTCTCCACTCACCTCTTCTCTGGGCTTCTCTGAGCCCAGTTCCTTGTCCGAGGAATGAGAAAAAGCCCCCTCCGCCCACCTCCCAGGGGGGCCAAAGAGTGAGATGCTCAGTGAAGGCCCAATGGATGGGGGGTCCTTGCCTTTCACCTGCCCCAGAGTATGTGCTCATGGGGCGGTTTCAGCTGCGTGCCCTTGGGCAAGTTGCTTGCCCTCTCTGAGCTGTAATTGCCTCGTTTGCAAAATGAGGACATGTTGGGGGGCCCGGCCCTGCCTCTCAGGGGTGTCTCCCTCCTGTTCTGGAACCTGGGGGTGGGGAGGGGAGGGAGGACGGGTGAAGGTCGTGGAAACCGAGCTGCAGAGGGAAGGTCTGGGAGGTGGGTGGAGGTGCTGAGTTACCCGGGGCCGGGTGGACAGCTCTGGGCACATCGCCCCGTGCCCCAGTCCTGGGTTCAAATCCCAGCCCCACCACTGACATTCCTCTCCTGGGCTCCCGTCGGGTCCCACCTACGTCCGCGCCTGCCCACCTCCTTCCTACCGCAGGGCCTTTGCTCTTGCTGTTCCCTGTGCCTGGAACACTCACCTGCCACTCCTTGCCTGTCGCCTCTACTTCAGCTGCCTCCAGAAAGCCCCCCGCCTCCCCCCAGCCTCCACCCCGTGGGTCTCTCCCGGCTCCTGTTCTTCCAGAGCCTTCTTCTGGGTTACGACCGTGATGGTGTTTGCTGTTGCCGTGGCACCAGAATGACTACACGTGCCTCCGACCCAGAAGGGGAAGAGAGGTAGTGAGCTCCCCACACATCCCTGGATGATACCGGGCAGGGCACTGGAAGATCACTGTTCAGGGCGTCCCTCATCCCCACTGTGCACTGACCAGGGAGCAGACTGAAGTCTCACCTCAAGTCCCCAGCTCCTGCTTTCCAGATGAGGAAACTGAGGCTCCCACAGTTCTGATCCCTACACGGCCAGGAAGCGGCGCCATCGGAACTTGAACCCGGCTCCACTGAGGGGCCGGTGTTTGGAGGTTCTTGCCACCCCGCGACCTCCCCGGTGCGCAGGGTCCTCCGGTCCAGCCTCCTGCCGCGGGATGGGGCAATCTGTGCCCGAGGCGCGGGAGAGGGAGCCAGTCCCGCCTGGGACGTGAGATCCCGCTTGTCCCCTCGGACTGGCCAGTGACATTGGCCGGAGCGACCCGCCCGTATTTCAGCCGCCACCGCCGCGCGCGCAGTTAATTAGCAGGTCGGCAAGTCCATCAATAACGGATCCGGCGGCGGCGGGCGGCGAGGCCCGTAAATCACCCGACGGCTGCTGACCAGGCGCGGTGACAGCCGACTCTGCCCCCTCTCCTTCCTCTCCATCTCGCCTCTCCCCTCTCTTTTCTCGCTCCCTGTCCCCGAGTGCGGGCTCCACCTCCGTCCCCAGCCCACGTGGGGCCACACCCAGCCCTCAACACCGGCAGGCCCCTGCACAGCAGCGCTCCGGTTTCCCTGTGCGTGACATCATGCCAGCGCTGTGTGCCACCTACACGTGTCAGGAACACCCACATTCATTTAAGCAGCACGTGTCTGCATGCGTCAGATCCACGCGTACATCCTGGTTAACTATGTAAATCGTAGTGCGGGGGGAGAAGGTGCACCTGGCAGCGAAGACAGCATGTGCAAAGGCCCTGTGATGGTGGGGGTGGGGCACAGGTATGCTCAGGGACAGAAGGAGACAATTGTGGCTGCTTTGGCCACATTCCCTGGCTTTCCTCAAAGGGACGCTAGATAACCTTAGGGCAATTTTGCAGCCTAGTGCAGGATGTGACTCAGTCTCTTGCAGAGTGTTCCTTGGGTCTGGGTCTTTCGGTTCACTTCCACTCTGACTGTAACTGCGAGTCTGCCTCTTGCCCCTCCTAACTCAGCCCCCCTCCCATGCCCACAGAGGGCCTCAGGTCTCTGTCGCAAGCCCAGGATCTCGGCTTTGGTGTGAGTTGGGAGGAGAAAGGCCGGGCCAGGGGTGGGGAGGCCATAAATCTCCACTGAGTTGCGGCTGGCTGTTCTCTGCTTGCTCTGGGAGGCCATAAAATTTTACTAGAGTGAGAGCCGCTGCCCAGCAGGGAGGCCATGCAGGATTAGATCCCAGCAGGGTGGCAGCCCTCAGCGCCTCTGTCCCCTGCCCGGCTGCCCCACCCTAGGGCTCCTCTGCCCTGTCTGACTCCCCAGGAGAGTCGGTACTGGCCCCACCTGCCTGGGGCAGAGCACTTCATAGTTTTAGGAAGTCATTCTCACTAGCCTTAGAGGAATCTTCCAGACCTCCCAGGGAGCTGGCAGGGCCGAGTTACCATGCTCCTTTGACAAATGAGGAAACAAGATCAGAGAGGGTAAACAGACTGACCAAGGCTGCACAGCAGATTAAGTTGAGATGGCAAATTTGAATGAAGGATTCCTGAGTTCTACAGCGAAAAAAGTATTTTTTTATACATTTTTTTACGTCTCTTTTTATATCTGTCCGCTCATCCATTCCTGCGTCCACCCTTGGTTCTTTCAAGTATTTACCCATCGACCCTCCTGCCTCTCCGTTCCGTAAACGTTTGTGAAACGCAGATTACTTGCAAGGCACAGAGGTAGATAGCCTGTCCTCAAGGAAACACACGTGGTCACAGCACCAAGGAGGAAGGAAAGCGAGCGCCCCTAACGCACCCATCGGGTGCCCCCGACTGCGGGGGCTGAGGGTGGCGGCGTAACCAATGACCGTGACCGTCACCTACCACTGCTACTGATAACTCCCTTTTGTCCGGGGCTCATCGTGAGGCAGAGACTGTGAAAGTGTCTTAGCGTCCCCGGACCGATTTCCAACTTACCGACCGTCTTAGCCGGCTGAGGTCCGAGTGCTTTGACTCTCGCTGGGAAACAGGGAACTGAGGTTGGGGCCTGGGGTGTGGGGCAGTTTCGGGGTGCCGGGGAGCTAGCTGGGGCGTGCAGGGCTTTGTCCCCAGGCGGCTGGGAGGGCTTGCGGTGGCCCCGGGCAGCTCCGGCTGCACAGGAAACATCTTTGCCTGGGAAACAGGATGGTCTCGCTGCCTGGGGCTGCGCCGGTGCCGGGGCTGGAGGAGCCCAGAATAGCCGCCGCCCCCGCCCCGGGCCTGGCCCCTGCCAGCCTTTCCGCAGCCGCAGCCCCCGCTCGTGCCAGGGCTGGGGACCGTCACAGTGAGGCCACTTCCTCTGAGCCTCCCACGGCCCCGAGACCACAGAAGGGAAACAGGCTGCGGGAGGGGAAGCGGCTGGCCCTGCGTGACCCGGCCAGTGCGTGGTGACCCCTGACTGAAACCCACACCCAGCTCCAGGCTCTTTCAGGATGTAGGAGCCGGGGGAAGAAGAGGCTTCATCTGGGGTCTTCCCTCTGGGGACGCTAGCGTCTGAGCAGATCTAGGTCCCCCTTCTCTGAGGGTTCCGGCCCTTGTCCCTGCAGCTCATTCCTCCAGGACACCGGGGAGCAGCTGGTGACAGACCCTTCCCAAGGCACCTTTTTTTTCAAAGGCCCTTCCTGAAGGCAGGCGTCTTCGATGTGGGATTTCAGGCACGGTGTACAGAGACACAGCGGGGGCATGGGGTGATCCTTTTGGAACCCCAAGGTCGGCTGAGTCCCCTTAGGCTCCGACAAGCTCTGAGTCTCGCCCGGCCCAGTTGCCCCTCGGCTCCCCCACCAGTTCGGAGAAGAGAGGGACCCAAAGCTCTGCCAGGGCTGGGAGCAGGGGACATGGTGGGCACCACCCCAGCCTGCCCCTGGGGTCCCAGGAAGCCCAGCCCCGCCTGCTGTGTGATCTCGGGTGGAACATACACCCTCTCTGGGCCTCATGACAGTGCTGAAAAGAACACCAGTTGGGATTCTTGCTCTTGAAGGTTCTGGTTTGATGATCTTGATATTTCATTGCCTTCTCAGGTTCTGTGAGTTTATTTCAAGGGTATTCTGATTTTAAGATTCTATGAGTCACAGACTCCAGAATTCAAAAGTCTTTCCAGAATTTTCCCAGCCGTGTGCACAGGTGAGTGTTCCGGGATGCGGTGCAGGGTGAGCGAGGGCTCTGAGAAGGCCAGTGACTCCCCAAAAGTCATTTGTCCTGGCTTGTCACTCCCAGAGCTCCGCGAGGAAAGGATGCCTCGGCTGACCTGCTCGCGGTGGAACCGAATTCCTCCCTCCCTCCTTCCCTTCTTCCTTTTTCACATTCATTTTCTCACTCCTTCACTCCTCTGTCCAATCATTTACTCATTCAACAAACACAGCACGGACACCGTCTCTCGCAGGAGATCTGTAGGCTTCTCTTCAGACTCAGGACCCTTTTCCAACAAGGAAGGCAGGTTCTTAGGAATCACCCAGACCAGTTAAAATCACTGCCCTACTATTTCCAGGCTGTGTGAGCTTGGGCCAGTCACTTCTCCACTCTGGGCCTCAGTTTCCCCACGTAACAAATGGGGCAATGGTGCCCGCTCTGCTCCTGTCCTGCCTGCTGGGGAAGGGGTAGGTTCCCCTCAGGGGAAGCTGTGGGCCCTGATAAGCCCCGAAGCCTGTAACCCCAGCACTTTGGGGGGCAGAGGCAGGAGGATTGCTTGAGGCCTGGAGTTTGAGACCAGCTGGGCAACATGGCAAGATCCCCATCTCTACAAAAAACCAAAACCACCCCCCCGCAGAAACCAAGGGCTGCTATTTTAGCGAGGAGACAAGGCACGGGCTGGGGAAAGGGACTGTCCTGGGAGCCCCTCGAGGGCCCCTGGGTCCCAGCCTCAAAGGCCCCTCTGGGAGTGACTTTGGGAGCCGCTGGGCTGCAGACTCTGCGAAGCGGGGCGTGAAATCTGCCCGCACGCGGAGCTACAAAGCCGGGGCTGGGCGGACGCGGACCATCCTTTGATGTGCTTTTGGGGTGTGCAATTAACTGTAACTGAAATATTATTTGATCTTTTATGTGGAAAATCAAATTGTGTTGTGTCAGACGTGAACAAACACACACCGGTCGGTTGTGCAGTGACGGCTGGGCCCCGCCCCCAGCCCCTCCCCGCGGTGGAAACGTAATTCTCCTAATTCTCGACCTTTAAACCTTTCCCTTTGTCTGGCTGTGAAAGGCCCCATTGTCGGGGGAGGGGGGGAGGGGGCTGGGGAGGGGGAGTCCTGCCCGCAGGCGGGGTGGGGCTTAGGGGCTCAGCCTTCAGAGCTCCACGCTCCTGTCCCTGGCCACTGGGTGACCTTGGGCAAAGCACTTCAGCTCTCTGAGCCTCAGTTTCCTCACCTGGGTCCCCAGGGCTGCTCTGGGGGAGTCACATTTGTAGGTGACGGGCCACCACAGCTCTGGTGGTGGCATTTGAGGCACTTGACATTTAGTTTTACACATGGGGTGACACCCTCTATGGAGACCCCAAAACCACTCCCGGTGGGTGACCTGGGTTCTGATCTTTCCCTGCAGGGGAGCCAGGGGAGCCATCCCTGGAGGGGTGTGGGGGGCGAGCACAGCCTATGATGACGGAAACGGATTTTGGAAACAGACAGGCCTGGGCGTGAGGTGTAACCACCGCGACTCACCAGCTGGGGGACCTCTCTGAACCTCAGTTTCCTCCCCTGTGCAATGGGGATGACCTCCCTCTTGGGGTTGGGAGGCCCCTTCATCTTCGCACGTTCTATTCCACCTGCGGAGATGCCCTTCCCTCCACTCTCCTCCTGGCTCCCACCTGCTCATTTGTCTGGCCTCGGCTCAGACATCACTTGGGGGAGCTTTCGCTGATCCGTCTGAATGCGACCCTCCAAGCTACTTTGCTCAGGCCCCTGCCCGTGCACTGACTTACTCTGTGTCGGCCCCGCTGTCCGCGCTCTGTGCCCAGGAAGCTTCCAGACGTGCCTCTTGTGTTCCGGGCAGAGGGGCGGGGCCCGGGGCAGACTGGGCAGAGCAGGCGCTCAGGAAATAGGAGCTGCGATTACACCCTTGGAACGTGGGCTCCCTCGGGAGCCTCCTCACCCCCTTCCCCGACCCTGCAGGGATTCCTGGTGCTGGGAACAGGAGGAGCCAGAGACGCTGAGTGAGAGTTCCGCGAGCTGGGGCTGGGCCTCGGCAAACATCTGGGAATTACAAAAATAAACAAACAAAAAAAGAGAGAGAGAAAAGCCACAATTATTGTCTGGACCTGTAACGTTTACGTGACTGCTGGATGAGATGATGTTTCAGAGTGGGCTGGGGCAGGGGCTGGGCTAGGGGCGGGGGCCTCCCCAGGCAGAAAGGCTGAGGGACCCCCAACTCCAGGACTCGCGCTGTACAGCTGGGGAGACCGAGGGCAGCAGAAGTCACACAGAGGGGGCAGAGCCCAGAACACTTTCCGTCCCCGACTCCTAAACCAGTGCTCCCTCCTCTGAGGTCAGCACCGAGAACAACAAAAGCCGGTCCCAGGTCCCGGGTCAAAGGCTTTGTTTCCTTACAGGTACCTTTGTCATCTCCGGTTTTTTTTTTTTTTTTTTGAGACAGAGTCTCACTGTGTTGTCCTGGCTGGAGTGAGTGCTGTGGCATCAGCCTAGCTCACAGCAACCTCAAACTCCTGGGCTCAAGCGATCCTCCTGCCTCAGCCTCCCGAGTAGCTGGGACTACAGGCATGCACTACCATGCCCGGCTAATTTTTTCTATATATTTTTAGTTGTCCAATTAATTTCTTCTATTTTTAGTAGAGACGGGGTCTCGCTCTTGCTCAGGATGGTCTCGAACTCCTGAGCTCAAACAATCCGTCCGCCTCGGCCTCCCAGAGTGCTAGGATTACAGGCGTGAGCCACTGCGCCTAGCAGTCATCTCTGTTTTATAGAGGCCACAGGGTGGCTTTCGAGGGCCCCTTTCTGCATTACAAGCTATTAAAACTTATATCTTAAGACTATGTAAGTCCAAAGATAAAAATATTAACTTTACATATTAAAACATTTTCTTCCAAAAATTCTTTCTCTCCCTTCTGGTTCTAAAAGAAATTAAAACATTTTCAAAGCTCCTAAAAGTATTGGGGGCCCCAGGCTCTGTGCCTGCTGTGGCTGAGGGTTATATAGGCTGTATACATAGGGGAAACTGAGGCACAGGCAGGAACCTGAGACTCAAAGAGCTGAGGCCACTCACTCAGGGACACACAACCTGTCACCAACAGAGCTGGGATAACCACGGCCCCACGACGTGGGAAGGGTGGCTTGCCGGTCACCCCAGCAAAGTGTCGGGCAGCCCTGCTGGGCTCTGGGTCTCGCCCCTGCGCAAAGGCCTCCTACCCCGGTGTTCTCCGGGGGCCAGGCTGCAGCCATGTCGGCTGGTGTCCCGTGTCTGCGAGGCCCGGCGTGGTCCACGAGGTAGGACGTTCCCACTGTTCTCCGGAAGCTAGCTCAGAGGCCTCCGGTTTTGGGTTTCTGCGGTTCTGGGGCCTTCTGTTGACTGTTCAGTGGGGGGCGTGAGTCGAAAGCCACTGTGGTGTGTCTGGGTCACAGGGACCCGTTGGAGGGGACGGGCCACTGCCAGCGCAAGGAGCAGTAAACCGCCCAAACCAGGCAACACGAAAGCGACACCCTTCTGGTTCTCCTCGGACCTTCTCATAACACGCAGAGGAAGTCTCAGTTGGGTGCTAATGTGTCTTTGACACCTTCTTCCAGGGCCTGCTAACCCCCGTTGTGAGGCCTTGGGGGGGTCGTGCAACAGAGTTTGTCTCTTAACACGTTGCTCTTTCTTCCTCTTTATGTTTTTATTTTTTAATTTACGGCACGCGTAGCTCGTTTCCCATTGAAGATAGTGATAAAAAAGTTTTTCAAATACTTATTTGCTTCAATAAATAAGTTTATTCGAGTAAAAGAAGGAGGTCAGTTGAGAGAAGAACACTAATTAGCTAATCACGGAGAGGCAGGGAGGGGAAGAAGAGAAATCTCGACAAGGGCACACAGGTCTGGACAAGCTGCTGGAGGTCCTGATACGTCTGTGTTGGTTTGACTTTGGGGCTCAGACAGGGGCAGTGACTTGCCCAGGGCCACACAGCAAGTCCGTGGCACACAAGCAGGACTGAAATTCAGGATGTCGTGACTCTGAAACCTGGGCTTTTGCTCCAGGGGTCTTCAACATTTTGGAGTGAGGAGGGGTGGTGGTCGGGCTCCTCTTGGAGGACTGTTTGCTCACAAAAGTTTGTGGCTGAGCAGGCAAAATTTTCCCTATAATTTCAGGGGTCTGGTGATTTGGACTCAGGAGTCCTGTTCGGCATGTACTCTGCCACCGTGTCCTCAGTGAAGCCCCACCCTTGTGTGACGACAGATGTCTTCCCCGGCGGTGACGCCATCCTCCTCCTGAGCACATTCGGGGTGTCCCGGCACCCTTACTGCCTCACCTGGCTTGGTTTTTCTTTCCAGCACTCACTGCTGTTCCTCATTATTTTATGTGCTGTTCCAGTTACCTGTTGCCGCGTAACAAACTACCCCACAGCTTAGTGGCTTAAAGCAACAGCAACCATTTATTTGGCTCATGAATCTATGATTTGAACAGGGCTCAGCAGGGACGGCTCTTCTCTGCTCCAAGTGGGCGGGCGTTGGCTGGGTGATTTGATTGGCGCCTGGAAGATCCCGGTTCCAAAGGGCTCACTCCTGTGACTGCCAAGTGGACCGTTGGCTGGGATCATCTTTTCCTCTCCACGTGGGTCTCTCCTCACAGCATGGAGGCTGGGTTCCAAGAGCGAGTCTCCCCAGAGAGTGAGACGGAAGCACAGGACATCAATACGACCCAGCCTTGGAAGTAAAATAGCAACACGTCAGCTGGACTCTGTGGTCGGACAGTCATAAAGGCCCGTGTGGCTTCAGGGGAAGGGGGCAAAGGCTCCACTTTTAAGCGTGAGAGACAGGAGATGCTGTTTTGGGCACCTTTGGAAAATGGAATGTGCTGCGTATGTCTACTTGCTTCTTTGTTTACCATCTCATGTCCCCACCTTGTCTTACTGTTAGATTTCCAGCTTCTAGAACAGTGCCTGGCACATAGTAGGTGCTCAATAAATGTTGTTGAAAATCTACTTGGAGAGATGCATTGAGAAAGAGGTAGAGGTATAAAAAGACAGGAAAGTACAGAAAGAGGGGGAGAGAGACCAGGGGAGAGACAGACTTGGAGAGTCGCAGGGTCAGGGCGGCTGACATCCAGCTGGTCCAAAGGCTGGGAGGCCTGGTCGGTGGCGGGGGCGCCACCAGGTCCGCCAGGGGGATGTGGGAGTGGGGCGGATTCTGGGGTCTGCAGCCTGCGAGCTGGGGCGGCTCCAGCCGGGGAAGGGACTGCAGTCCGGGCTCATGAGGGCTGGCCTGACAGCTCGGGACCACGGCCAGCTGGGGCCTGGTCTGGCCACGGTGCCGGTATCGGCGGCCTCCTCCGTAAGCAATTTCCCTGCGGCCAGAGCAGCCGCAACCAAGAGTAATGAAACAGAGGAATGTCGGTGACATTTTTCTAAAGAGGAAAAATGTGAAGTTTCCAGTCAAACCGAAAGACTTATTGGGTTCGCGGCAAGGCTAGAGCTCACTTCTGAGAACAAACTGCGAGATGAGGGGCACAAGTCGGTCCCCGGCAGGGTTCGCTCCCGGCCCCGCACGACGCCTGCAGACACTGTTTCGACTACGTTGTCCGCGTTGATTTTTCTCCAGTCCCTCAGCCCACGGAGACTCCGCCATCTCCGGGGACCGAGTCGGGAGGCCGGGCAGGATCTCGGTGGAGAGATGCCAAGAAGTCGGGTCTCCGGAGGCTGCCGGGCCGCAGCACTGGCTGGGCAGGGACACCGCCCCGGCACCGTGGGGACAGTCGATAAAACTGACACCCACGATTTGCCCAGCATTTTCCATTTTCCCACTGGGAAAGCTCGTCCGCCAGTCTCTGTCTCTCCCTCTCTCGCACACAGTCTTACATCAGACCCTCTCGGCAACCCCGCGAGGCCCAGGGCCCTACAGGGACTCGCCCAGGCTGGCGCCATCAGCCAGCGGCAGGCCCAGCGCCGCCCAGGTCTGGTTCTCGGGGCTCTTTGGGACAGGCGCGGTCTCCAGTGGGCTTAGCTAAGACCGTGGCTTCCAGGACCTGCACTCGACACTTGCTGACCCAGTTCCTGCTGCCGATGTCCGTTCTGTGGACCGTCATTCGCCGAGTCCTCTGACCCATGCGATTTCCAACTTTCTGGGTTTTGTCTCGGAACATTTCCTGCGTGTTTCGCTGGGGGCAGCGGGCGTCTGTCACTCAGCCTGTCCCAACCTGAACTCACCGTCCCCCCATCCGGCTCCCCTCTGGGGTCGTCTCACCGATAGCGGGGCCACCTCCGCCTCTCCTAGAGGCCCCCTCGGCTCTTCTCGCACCATCACCCCCAGACACCACCATCCCCAAGGCCTGAAGATTTTTCTTCCCAAATCTCTTCCCATTCCCACTGCCGCCCACCGAGGCCACCGTCTCTCTCCCCTCAGTGACTGCGATGGCTTCTTGAGTCTGCTCTGGTCCCTCAGCGTCCCTAGCAAAATGCCTGGCACTCCTAGGCCCTCCATCAACGCATGTTTAATATTGTAAAATAAACACCCCCCCCAGAGTACGCCACGATATGTAATAAATAGATTACAATCAGGAAAGTGCTTTGAAAGGATTATTATTTTACATGTTTACACGAGTGAGCCACATTCATTGCAGAAATACTAAAAAATTTAGACAAGAATAACGTGCTCCCCCCGCCCCCATAGCCACTATTACTATTTTGGTAAATAACGTTTCATGCCTTTTAAGCTAGATGCACGGACGTCACATGGCCCAACTCCACAGGGCACCGTTCATATCGTATTCCGAGTGACTCCAGTTATTCAGTGCACAGCCTGGGCAACTGTGCATGACAACCCTGGAGATATCTATATCTATATCATCTATATCTATATATCTATATATCTGTCACTGTTTATTCTATAGAAATAACAGCAAACTATAAACTACATATACTATTTAAAAAGTTGTATTTATCACTAAAAAAATACTCTCATCATCTTACATGTTAATAAATATCTAATTTTTAAACGTTTTAAAGATGAATTACTAGATTGTTTTCAATTTCATTCCATCTGATACCATAACGAATATTCTTTTTGGATACTTGTCCATTTAGATTTTTGCAATAAAACTCTACAAATTCCAAGGAAGAGAATATTTGATGTTTAAGGTTTTTTGATACAAACTGCCAGATTGTTCTCTAGGAAAGTCGTACCAATGTACTGTTCCACCAAATCATGCAGGAAAGAAAAGGGCTATCTACATTTGATAAAATGGTTGGAGGATAAAAAGGAGAGGCGATCACGGGCTGTTTGACCCGCTAGGGGTCTGTGGAGCAGACTTTTCTCTTTAGGAGGTTGAGAGAAAAATAATCTGCTGGTGAGGGCTCAGCCTCCTGGCCTGTCGTGTTATAATAAAGCCGCAGCATCCCAGCTTCTCCCTTAGACTCTGCTTGAATCTCTGCTCGACTTTGAGCATCTCATTTCTCCGCAGCCTGGGTTCGCCCCCTGTAAACTAGCAAGGTTGGACTAAATCCGAACTGGCAAATTTGACCGTCTCGTGAGTGATTGGTGATGCCTGCCTTAGAGATTGCCAACCTGTCTGAGCTCGGCAGAAAAGAATGCTCGATCAATTAATAATGTCTGCCACGGGGGTGAGAGGTGCGGTGGGGGCACGTTTGCCGTGCACTTGCTGTTCCAGGTCGGGACACTCTCAGAGGCCATCAGAGCTCCGCAAAGGCAGGGAGCTTTTCCTGATGCCTTGTTCCTCGTAGGTGTCGAGATTTTGGGGAAAGTTTCGCTGAGTTAGCCGAGCGCCCCGACCCTGGTCTGTCTCATTCCCGGCGTGGTGCGTTGCGATGGAGCTAAGAGGCAAACGACATCTGATTTCTGTCTCTCGACCTTAATCTCATGACATCGTCTTCAGCCTGCAGGGAGAGGATTGGGGATTTCCTGCGATTTCAGCATTCCACTCAGTTTTTATCATTTTAAGGTTCATGCGTTTCTAATTGTTACGAATACCATGGCGAAATTAATAGTTCTGTGGTTGGTTTATTACATTTAGTAGAATTACGTGCATACAGTGTTTGCCAAGAGAAGACGCGACAGGCTCCTTAATCAAGTAAAGATGATAATTTAGTTGTTACACTTGTTGAAATGATGGGATTAATTTTTTAAAAGTTTGCAAACTGAGGAGAAATGTAAAACATTAATTTAGTCAGACAAGCAAGCCGACAACTGACAAATCCTTTCAGCCAAACCTGGAAATGGAGACGCTACAGACCCGGCGGGGAGGAAACTTATTGAAGAGACACAAGTGCTTTCAAGGAATTGGGAGTTTGATGACGGAGGGTGCTGTGTGACTTTTGGGGAGATACTTTCCCTCTCTGAACTTTCATTTTTTTCTTCTATAAAATGGGACTAGTTGAGTAGTTTTCAAAGCATGTCAGGCAGAGCCCGAGGGTTTCAGAAAATGTCATGGGGGCTAAAACAGAGTCAGATGGAATGAAGTTTCAGCGGAGCGGGCATCAGTTTTGGGGACCTGCCCGGATTCCCTTTTTGGGGCTAGCACCCTGATTTTGCCGTAGAGAACCCCTCTCCCCTCGTTGTCATTAGTGCCTGTGTTTCTGGAGGGGTTGTCTCACCCCCTGGCTCCTGGTTCCCGGGAGAATTCAGTTTTCTCCCACCACATTAAGGACTTTGAATCTAAAGATACGACGAAAATTCTTGCAAATTCTCAGATCCTGTTCTGTTTTCCCTTGATGGCCGCTTCCCCCGAATCCACCCTGTAAGCCTTGTTCTGTTCTACTGCAGGGGCTTTTGCCTATGCTGTTCCATCTTCCTGGATCACCCTTCCCAGATTCCTCTTGCCCAAGAGTAATAACAGCAGGAGAGCCAGCTTTGCTGTTCAGGCCTTTCCTAATCCGGCACTTGCTGCCTCCCCCGTGTCCCCGGGGGCATCCTGTGCTGCAGTCACTTGGAGCTATTTACAGTCCCCTGAGCTTGGAGGCCTTCCAGGTCTCCAAAGTTTTAACCATGCTGTTCTCACTGCCTGGAATGTCCTTCCTTTCCATCTCATCAGAAAACTCCTACTCACTCTGCAAAACCCAGTGTAGGAGTCACCACCTCAAGGAAGTCCTCCACGATCACCCTTCACCCCAAAGGCCCTCCTACAGCCCTCCTGGAACAGCATGTATCTGTTTGCCGTTTCTCTCCATTAATCTCCAGTTCCTGGGGTATAGTAATTACTCACCCCATCACACCCTTTAATAAGAGATTAGCAAATGAGTCGGCCGGCGGAGCCCGGCAAGCTGGTGTTTCAAGCCTCCTACTCTTGGGCTGGTGCTGTCTTCGTGTCACTGAATTAAGGGACTAGCGATAATGGTGACGGCCGACACCAGCTGCTTCCTGCTGGGCCCTGTGCTGAACTCCACCATCTCATTAAACGCCCCAGCGACTCCACGAGGTCTTATCGTCTCGCTTTGCAGAGGCGCTGGGAGGTGGGCCCTCGGTCTCCCCAAGGCAAGGGCTGAGCCTGAAGCCTGCTTGACTCCCGCGTCTGAGTCTCAGCCGCCTCCCGGGGGGAGAGTAGACCGACTCTCGGTGACCGATGGCTGACGGACTGTCGGAATTCATAAGGGACAGGTGGGTGGACGACCGAGGCGAAGAGCAGGCAGGTGCAGGAGCTCATGGCTGCTCGGCTTGCCCCACAGCCCCCTCTCCAGCCAGGTGGCCCTGGGCTGCCTCAGTTTCCAGATGAGCCCCTCCTTCCCCTAGCTCACAGCTTCTCTTGCTTGCGTAGACGCCAGTGGACTCTGGGCTGTGGCCACCTGTTGGGCGTGGACGCTGGTCCCCGGGCCCCGCAGCAGGGAACAGCCAGGCGTCACCCCGGCCCAGCCCTCCCGCGACGATGGACACGAATCCGTCCGCAGTGAGTGAGTGAAGACCCTCAGATCTGAGGCTCAGGAGGGCCGGCGCGGCGACGGCCAAGCAGGGCGCTGGCCCGAACCCGCGTGGGGACGGCGTCTGGGTGCATTTCATCTACGCGGCCGTAAATACGTTGGTTGCGACTCAACTGTCTGTGACAAGAGCGCTGATTCCCCCGACTGCTTTCCTCCTGGGACTGTGCGGCCCGCAAGAGGCAGAGCTGGGAGGCCCCGGCCTGCGCGAGCCCCGCTTCTGGGAGGTCCGGCCACTGGGCAGACCCGGTGCGGGGGCCAGCTGCCTGCCCCGGTGCCTCCCCCAGCTCCCGGTCAGGGCAGGCCTTCCTGGCGTGTGCACAAACGATGGGAGAGCAGGCGGACTAATGAGGTTGTGTCTAGAGGCTGTGACGTGTGGGGACTTGGATGCTGTTTTGCTGTGTGACCTTGGGTAACTGTCTTTCCCTCTCTGGGTCTCAGTCGTCCCTATTTTAAAACATGGGAGCTCGTCATCGCTCTTCTTGCGTCTCACCTTCCTTCCCCTCTACCCCCAGGCTTTTACGAAGCTCCCACGTGCCGCGTGTGGTGCTGGGTGCTCGGATTAAGACTTACAAGGATCCCAGCCCTCACGTCAAGCACTCATTCATTCATTCATTCATTCCACAAATAAAGAGCAGGGAACCGGGAAGACAGGGCTCTTCCCCCCCGGAGCCCACGGCTCAGTGGCAGCCATTAATCAAATCAACCCACCAGTGCCGTCGTGATCATTAATTGTGCTGAATGGCTACAAAGTGAAAAAATAAAAAGTCTGGGGTGGAAGAGGAAAGCAGGGAGTCCCACCTGGAGACGGGGTCAGGGAGGCTCGCAGAAATGGGTACGTTTACGTTGAGCGGCAGCAGATTTGCTGGGGGAAGGGGCACCCCAGGAGGAGGAGACGGGGCCGTGCCGAGGCCCATGATGGAACTGCCAGCACTCCAAGGGGGTGCCATGGTGGTTAAAGGATTTCTGGGGGTCAGGGAGGCTCATTTTCTAACTCCTGGGCCACCTCAGCCTGTCTCCCGCCCACCTGGACCTTGACCCGCCTGAGGTTTTACATTTTTGGCCACTGGGGTCTCGGTTTCTGCATCTGTAGAATGGGTGCATTGCCACTGGGTGGTCTCTTTTACTTTTCTTATTCTGCAATTGCTGAGTGGTGTTAAGAGTTTCCTGGCATGTCGGACTCCAAGAGGCAGTAGAAGGAAGGGTTTTGTGCCAGATCTCGGCATCACGCAAGCTCCAGTCTGAATTCCGGCTCAGCTGCTCTAGGGCTGCTCAACTGAGCTACTTTACCCCTCCAAGCCTCAGTTTACCTGATCCGTGAAATGGGCCCAATCTACTAAATATGAAAGGTCATCCTGAAGGTTAAACCAAAGGACACAGCATTTGCAAAAGGCTGGGGTGGGGGGTGTCTGCATTTCGTCAGGGTTAGGACAGGAGTTGGCAACGTTTCCGTTTTTAATACTTACACATTTGTTCTAGCGTGGCGGGCACAGATCTGACGTGCATGTGCTACCAGTGTTTCATGGATGTCATTGCTTCAGATGCGGCTGAGGTTTAAAAAAACCTCAATAAACAACAAGTTGAAAAAAAGGTCAACAAACAGTAGTCGGAAGGTTTACCTGGAAGGGCAGAGTAGACAGATGGCCGGGGTGTGTCAGTTTGCAGGGGAGCTCATGGGAAGTACTTAGATCGCGCTGGGGGCCTAGCGTGGCCCCCAGGTTGGTGGCTACGAGGTGATGATGATGGCGACGATGATTTTTTGCTGTTGAGGTGACACTTCCTGTGTTACCGGGAAATGACAGCTCCTTTGATTGAACTGCTGTGTGGCCTAAGGCAAAGCCCTCCCCCTCTCTGGTCCCGGACCCACCGCTTGGACACCTTGGTGGACTGTGATGCCCTGCAATGTCCTGTGACCCACCTGGACTTGCTCCTTTTGCTGAAGCTCTGAATGGTGGGGCCGTGTTGAAGCAACCTCTGTCCTCAGACCCTGGGGAAACTTCCCGTGTAAATACCCGGGCGCAGTCCAGTAACGGGAGCGTCTGATTAAAGCCTGGAAGGCCCCAGCCGCTGCCTGCCGCAGGTGAGAGGGACACAGTGCTCTTCTGCCAGCCCCGGGTGATTTACGTGCCTGCCCTCGAGGCTGTGACGTTTGCGCTTGTGCGGCGCGGGAGGCCGGGAGGGGACCAGGAAGAAGGCGTTTAATGAGATGGGTAAATACGGGGTCAGCGGCGGCACTGACTAGGGGCTGGGAAGCCCGAGGGGTCCCGACCGTGTCTGGGGCCCTGTGACAGCTGCTTCAACGTCGTCTCCCACTCGAGCTTGCACCTGAGCGAAGACCCGTCTGGAAGGGAGGGAGCAACCCTCAGACTGCCTCGCCTCAAGCAAATTCTCACCGTGTCTTCCCTCTGCAGAACAGCCCGGAAGGCGGAGGAGGAAGGACCCGAGTGTCGGATTTAAATCCTGCCTTGCTAGTCATGTGATATTAAGCACCATACCCTGCCACTCGGAACCTCAGTTTCTTCCTCTGTAACTGGAATGGACCAAATGCAGCTGAGAAGAGCCAGACTGGGACGGGGGTGATGACACTTGGTACAAACAGTGCGACGAGCAGAGAAGAGCAACCGCGGGACAGAGTGACGATGAAGCCCGTGGCTGGCAAACCAGCCTTGAGAATTTTTTTTTTTTTTGCGTAATTCCTTTACACACTGCCCACACGCCGTGGATTGGATGTGTCCCCCAGAAGTCACGTGTCGGAAATCTAATCTCCAGTGCAAGAGCGTCGAGAGGAGGGGCCTCTCAGAGGCGATTATGAGAGAGGTTTCGCGGTGGTTTCGAGAGTGGGTCTGCTGCACACGGCGGTTCGGCCCTCTCTCGCCCGCCCGCCTTCCGCCCTCGCCAGACGCGGCCCCTCCATCCTGGACCCCCAGCCTCCAGAACCGTGGGCCAAATACATTTCTGTTCTGTGCAAGTAACCCAGTCTCTGGTATTCTCTCGCAGCACCCCAAAATGGGCTCAGACGTCACGCACGCCGTCTCACACACAGGCGAGAAGATCACGCCACCTGCGTGTTTCTTTAGTGCTCACAGTTTTGCTTTTCTTGTTTTCTTTTTCTTTGCCTATCCATTCCCTCCTCTCGTCTCAGACCACCCTGCCGACCAGGGCGCCCAACTCGACAACCTCGTCTCTGTTCTGCCACCGTCGTCACGATCGTCCCCGTACTCACGGTGGCATCTCGATCGGACACGTGCAGATCCACACGCGACGCGCCGTGAACGACGTTCCCTTTGGCACCACGGGATCGTGTCACTTCTCAATCTTTGTCAAACGTCGCCCGGTGGTCTCTTGCGCCGATTGGTCCAGCTCTGTTCTCTCCTGCGTGATGCTCCGTGGCGCGGCCGTAGCCTTGCGTGTTCGCCGTTTCCTGGCCGAGGACGTTCGCCGAGCTTTGCCTTTCTTCGTTTTTGCTGCTACAAACGATGCCACCAGGAAACACTCTCAGGCCCGTGTGTCTGTGGGAGAGCCCCGAGGAGGAGCAAGATCGCTGCCGCAAAAGGCCGTAGCTTTTAGATCATCTCCAGCAGCGATGACCCAGAGGGTGTTTTCTTCTCGGTCTAGCAGGGACATTGTTTCCGGCCCAGTGGGATCTGGGGATTTGGGTTTTCCGAGGCTCTCTCTGGCTTCAGAGCGGGGAACGAGGCAGAGCGTGAGACGCGTTGTTTGATTATTTGATTGATATCTGTCTTCGCCACCTCTGACGGATTGTGGGCTCCACGGGAGCAGGATCTGGCCGTTCTTGTCCACCCCCGTGTCCCCTGTGTCTGGCGTGGCCTGGCCCGGAGAAGGCGCTCGGGGAGTCCTGGCGGAATGGCAGGAGGCTGGGTGGGCGGGTGGAAGGTCGGACGAGTGAACGGATGCATTCTGAGAGCAGCCATGGTTTCGGGGGGCTTCCGTCTTTCCCCAGTCCTGGGTGTGAACAAATACAAGTTAGTAAACTTTCGGCTCCTCCCTTCGTGCTGAGGAAACACAGCAGGACCGGTCACCGGCAGGGAGCCGGGAAAGATGCGTCCCTGAGAGGACAATTAATGAGCGGCCGAGATCACGGGCAGAGTGACACCTCGCCCAGCCTGCGCGGGCTCGAGACGCGAGGGGTGCAGCACCGAGCGGCCACGTCCTGGATGCGCCCCTGCCTGAACCCCCGTCCCCACGGCAAAGGGAGGGCCGTCGAGGGCTGAAGATGAGGCTCCCCTGGGAGGGCCCACCTGTGTGATGAGAGGCTGGAGAGACATCACTTCTCAAGATTTCATAAGAGTAACCGACATTTATTGAGCACTTACTGTGTGCCAGGTCCTGTGCCTTACATACATCTCATCATTTCCTCGTTAACCCCGTGGGCAGCTACTCTATTATTGGCGTGTTACAGATGACGACAAGGGGGCTCAGAGAGGTTTGTCAGCTCATCGGAGGTTGCACAGCAAGAAAGTGAGCAGCCGACTAAGCCTTGGCCAGTGCTTCTATCCACTTCTCTTTGATGCTGCTCTAAGGTCTGCCCAGAGGCATCGCACCTGTGCAGGAAGGAGTCCAAAGTCCCCCCTTCACCGTCTGGCCTTGACCCACCTACTTGGCGGCCCCGAGTAATCTTCCCCAAAGGGCTAAGCTGCTTCCAGCCTCGTCCTGCCCCTCCGCCGCCTGGAGGAATAGGGTGGGGGAAATGTGGGGTGAAGGGAGGAGACCAGCTTCCGGTCCTGCCTCTGCTACTTGCTGGGCCTCAGCATCCCCATCTGCAAACTGGGTTTATATCTGCCCTTGAGGGGTGCTGCGAGGAACACAAGGTTGCTGTCTTCTTGGGAGAGAGACTGGCACCCCTGACCTTGCAGGGTCTTTCTCGCCCACCGTGTAGGGCTGTGCGTCTCGCTCCCTGGGCCTCTGTTCAGCCTTAAATTTGTCACTTTCCCCTCTCTGGGCCTCAGTTTCCCGCCCAAAGTTAGGGTCGGGTCAACTCAGTGATTTTAGGGAGTTACTCCCCTCCCTGCTTTCTTTTTGTTTGCAGCAACATCCTTCGTTCGAATCAAACCTTAGTGAAACGCACGAACGAGAGTGCGGCCGACCAGGGCACAGGCGTCGATCTAGAAGATTCTCCCACGGAGACAAAGGCGGAGTCGGTGACCAGCAAGGAAAGAAGCTGAACGGCAGGATTTGGGGGCACCTGCTGGGCCCCTCGCCTGTCAGCGCTCGTCTGTCCCGTGTCCCACTCGCTCGTGTTCCTGTCCTTGCCCAGAACCAGCCGAGTCCAGACGGTCCCCAATTTAGGATGCCTCGTCAGGATGTTTTTTTGACTTTCCGATGGCAGGAAAGTGACGCACATTCAGCATGATCTGCACCTCGAGAACCTGCACGGCTGTTCGGGGATTCGACGAATTGCGTGAGGCGGTCACCACTTTGCTGTGAGGCTTCGGGCGCGTCGGGCGCGTTTGCTGATCGCAGCCTTGTGAGCGTGGCTACGGCAGGCCAGGCTGAGCTGCGCCGCCCGGCAGGTTGGGTGTGTTCGATGCATTTTCGACTCGCGCAATTTCCAGCTTACTCTGGGTTCGCCGGGGCGAGGAGACCCGACTGTGAGTTGAGGAGCATCTGCGTCCGCTTCCACGAAGAGAAACGGATCCGTATCCTAGCAGGGGCGACCCGGGGACCTTCAGCCACAGAGGACCCTAGAGGGGACGGCAGGAGGGCGGTGGGGCCGCTGAGCTCCCGGGAGCAGGGGACCGTCGGCGGCGACGTGAGCAACCCCTTCCCGGCACTGACAGCACGTTTTGTTTACAGTAGGGGGGTTTCTGACTTCACGGCGAGAGTATTTTGGGAGAAACTGTCTTCCCTGCATCTGGGCTGGGGCAGGGAACAGCTGCTGCTGCGTCTCCGTGTTCGCACGGCTGTCCCTGGTGGGGACGACCGCCAGGAGCGAGGGGAGGGGGCCTGGATCCCTCTCAATTCCCTCCCTCCCTCCTGCGCTGGTCTCGTTGGAGGACCCCGAGGGCCGAGGCCCAAGGGTCTGGGTTTGGCCTCCGCTGCGCAATCCAGGGTGCCGTCTGCAAGACGGGGCCACTGGTAGGACCCACCTTGCTTGGAGTGAGGACGAGGCGAGATCGTGGGCACCTGGGGGTTCCGCAAACAGAGACGGAACCGGGGACCCTGATCCTTCCGGCGCATCTTTCCTTGACACGCACGCCCGCTCTCTCACACACGGATGCTTCAGACACGCCGGCACACACACGCCCTGAACACGTGGACGCACACGCGTGCACACGCACTCACACGCAGCACAGTCCGGCCCAGCGAGTGTGTTTCGAGCAGGTCGGGCCGGGAGACTCTTGGCGACTCTGGGACGTCCAGCCTAATGGGGGGCGGACTCCTCGGGGAGCCCAGAGCAAACCACGCAGAACGGAACCACTCGGACCGGGGGAGGGTCGTGCTGGAAACGGCCCGGGCTGTGACCACCAGGGTCCTGGGGCGCTGTGGGGGGGTCCAAGGAGACGTCGCCCCCCGCCCCCCCGCAAGGCCATATCGAGATTGTGAGGAGCGAGGAGCAGTCGGTCCTGGGAAGATCTGGGGCCAGCACGTTCCAGAAGAGGGAACAGCAAAGGACAAGCCCTCGAGGAGTGGCGCGGATGTCACTGAGGGTGGACGCGGCACTCTCGGGGCCCGGCGTGGAGCCCGGATTTTCTGCCGTGTGTCGTGGGAACTGTGGGGGGGGTGTGAGCACAGAACCTTCTCAAAGATCGTTCCGAGACCTCCGCGTCCCCAGGCACGCACGCGTGGGGTCCACCTTCAGGCACACGCACGCCCTCTCCGCCTTCCTGCTGGCACCGGGACTTGGCAGAAGTGGCCAGGAGGTGACGGACTGGCGGCAGCCTCAGCGCCCCCATCTGGAGCCGCGAGGGCTGGGCCAGGGCATGGCTCAGGGGACCTGGGGGAAGGGTCGAAGGGCAGCCTGGCTCAGGGTTAAGGCTGCCGTGCGCGGCTTCCTGTTTTGTGCGGTTTCTTTGCACCAGGAGTGGGCAGGGAAAGCCGGGAGGAGCAGGGAGATGGAGGGGCCACACCAGCCCTGCTTTTTTCCTTTTGGCCTCAACTCCCTCATCTGTAAGACACGCAGGGCAATTCGGCATCACTAATCGCTGCCACACCCTGAAGATGAGACACTGGAATAGCGTGGGATTCTGACCTAGCCCTGCAGTGGCTCCAAGGCAGGAGAAATCAGCCTGGCAAGAGGCAGCCACGGAGGGCTTCTTGGAGGAGGAGTGCTGGAGCCAGACCACCGAGCCCACTCCTGCTGGAACAGAACCCAGGGCTGGGCTGCCCTTCAGGGAGCCGGCATCAGGGAGCAACAGGATGCCAGCCACGTTCACGCTGCTCCCTGTCACGTGCACACCGTGTGCAGTTCCACACATACAGGGCCCTGCAAGGTGGATAGGATTATCCCCATTTCACAGGTCGTGAAACCGAGGCTCAGGTCTTGCGGCCAAGGTCAAAGGGCTGGGAAGTTCGAGCCAGGACAGGAAGGCCAGTCATGCCGCCCGAATCGCAGGAGCCCTCTGTCCTCCCCCGGCCCCATCTCGTCAATCCAGCCCCGAGTTCTCCGTAAGTGACAAAGTGACTCCCTGTGAATGGCAGGATCTGGAGCCCTGTAATGTGCAAAACGGGGTCCAGGACCCTTAGAAATACGAGTTTCTATCAAGTTCAAGCTCGGTGGCTCAGTAACCTGCCCCGGGGGGATCCCCCTTGCACGGGCGGGGGGTGGGCAGTGACCCCGTCTCTCTGCTTTCGGATGAGGGCCGCCGGGGCTGTCTCGGTGTCCTCCAGCGGGGACAGTGGAGGGAGCTCTGAAGACGAGCGTGACTGCCGGTTTCGGCTCTGGCGTGTTACAGGGTGGGGCCCCAGCCCCTTCACGGCCCCGGGGGCGAGAGCCTGAGCGCCCGAATCAAACACACCTGGGCTTGCCTCCCCCGCCCCCGCCTCGTCCTAGAGCCTGTCCTGTCTGAGCCCTCTCAGCTGCCAACGAGGATGAGGGACCGGCGTCGCGATGCCTCCCGCCCCTGCGGCCCCCGTGTCTGCAATCAAGCGACGTCTGGGCAAGTGTGAGCCGCAGAGCTGCGGGTGGGGATTCGATGAGATGAATACGTTAGGGCCCGTGACACCGTAGGTGCCTGGTGAACGATCACCTCCGCAGTCACACGAGGGGCTTGGGACGGTGTCTGGAAGGTACTAATGCGATGACTAGTGATCTGGAATATCGCGATTATTTAGGCTTCTAAGTTCCGCAGTAGCGATCATCACTCCGAGTGGGCTGCAGCCAGGTGTGTTGGCAGGTGCGCACAAACCTCGTTCCCATTAAATCTTCCCCCTGGCGCGGGGGGGGGGGGGGAAGGCATTTTTATGCTCCCATTTCACCAAGGAGGAAACTGAGGCTCAAAGACGCCATGACTTACTCCCAATTCCAAAACCAGGAAAGGGAGAAGCCAGGATTCGAACCTGCCTGCTCTGCGGACTATGCCCCAGCCTCAGTCTTTCTCGGTGGTTTCCGCCCCGTTATCTACCCAGCCTCGTTCTTTAAGTCATTTCACATGAACTCCCTCAGAAAAGATCTCAGCCTCTGCCTTAGCAACAATATCCATGACATCCGAGTTGGGAGCGATGGTATTTTTAATACATATTAAAATAAATATTCGAGAATTAATTTTTTTTTTGGTCTGTGCACGACTCACTACCGTCTTCAGCCGTCGAGGCGTCTCGAACTCACACTAGGACTTGCCGATCCAGCGCAACTGTCTTATTTAGCGATGGGAGAGCTGCACAGAGAAGTTCAGTGATTTGCCGCAAGGCACAGAGCAAACACAGCTCAGGCCTCCTGAGCCCCAGGCCTGGGAGCGTCCCTGCCCCTCCGCCGAGTGTGCCCGTGGGGGGCGGCAGAGCTCCCCCCGGCGCAGGCCCTGCCTAACTCTGGAGGGAGCCCGGGCTCAGCTTCACGGACACCAGCTCTGCCAACCCCCAGAGGCGCGTCTTAGGCAATGCCGTCTTCCCGTTTTAAAGTGGGAGGGATTGAGGCTCAGAGAAGCCAAGCGCCTCTGCGGAGGGTGCACAGCGCGTGAACCGTGAAGCTGGGATTTGAACCCCAGCTCTGGGCACGGTGCTTTGGGGAACGTGGCTAAGGACACGCGGACCCAGCAGAAGGGACGCTGCTGCCTGGGTTCATGACGATGCGGTGGACACAGCTGGGGGCCCTCAGTTTTGGGGCCCGACCGACCTCCTTTTCCTCCTAGGCTGAAGCGCCCACGCTGCTGCATCTTTCTGCTTTCTGGAGGAGATTCAGGTCGCAGAGGCCGCTGCCGCGGCGGATGTGCTGCGTATTTTTAACTTGGAGAAGAATGTGCCGGCCCTTCCGAGCTTTCCGCCGGCCGTACCTCCTCGGGCCCAGGAATGCAGCCTGCTTCCTGCCGTTAGTAGCCTCTCACTTTCCCCCCAGCCCCGGCAGCCCCGTCTTCTCAAGGCGAGACGGCTAAAGGTCTTGGGAATTTTCGTGAAACTCTCAAACCTGGCAGCAGGCCAGAGGGAAACAGCGCGGGGAAGGCCGACGCCGTCTGGGAGACGATAGGAATACGGCATTCCTGTGGCAGGCGATTTCTGAACTCACGGGGGGCGGCAGGCAGGTCCGCGGGCAACCGGCCCACCCCGATGGCCGGATCTTTGCGGCACCCAGAGACACGGCTGGCAGGGAAACGGGAGGGGTAATCGCAGCCGGTTATGCAGCTCTCGCTGCGGCCGGTGTGAATCAGCCTCCATGCATGATCTCAGCAAAGCCTCATGCGCCGGAGGAGGTGGGTGCTGCTGGCAATGACTCATCATCTCAAAGGAAAAAACTGAGCTCAGAGAGGTATAGCAACAGGCCCAAGGTCACACAGCCAGGAAATGGAGGGGCTGGAATTCGAGCCCAGTCTTCACCACTGTACCACCCCGTCACACACGCCGGGACGCACACGTACTCACATGTGTACGCCGTGTGCACACACGCATCAACTCACATACGCAGCCTGAGACCTGAAACCCAAGTGCTCACCTGGCCTCCTGGAGCAGGGCCAGGTCTGCGCCTCTCAGAGCCTGGAGCCTCAGCTGCCTCCCGCCCTCCCGCCCCTCCCAGATGTTTGCTGTGCCTCCAGCCAGCTGGCCAGATGTGCCGCGCAGCCCGGGATGTCTCGGAGGCCCAGAGGCTGGGGGTGGCCGGACTGCCCCCACGTCTCTCCGTGACACCGTCCAGCCGCAGGCAGAGCGGGGCCAGACACTGAAAGGACCCAGGGCCCTGCAAGCCCACGGGGTCTCATCGCATAGAGGCGGCTGGCCAGGGGGCGTCTAAATCCCGTGCTCCGAGCGGGAGCCGGGGCTGAGTCCAGCTCGAAGCCACCGCGAGACCTGGGGCTGGCCTCTGCTTCTTCTGAGCCTCAGTTTCCACCTCGCGCAATGGGGGTGGCAGGGCCAGCTTGGCCTCCCGAGGGGGTAACGGGGGACTGCGCACATCTCGAACTGAAAGGAATCTTAAAGTTCTCTTAGTTCCCAGTTTGCCGACGGGTAGACTGAGGCCCATGATCACGCTGAGAGTCGATGTCGAAACTGAGCTCGGAAACTGGGCCCTGCAAATCTTGGCTGGATGACTTTTTAAGTCTAACGTGACCAGCTCCTTCAGTGGTGACGTGTAGCAGCACACAGGAAGGAAGAGCTCGTCCCGTCTTCTTGCTAGCGGGCCTGTTCTCACATTGCCCTTTTGCCCCAAGATGTTTTTCTCAGCGCTCCTGATGAGCACGATGGAATTTCTCCGAGCGGGGTCCAAATGCCCAGGCCCTCCTGTAACACTCACTCCTCCCGACCCCTGGCCCTGCCGTGTTTCACCCCGGGATCCCCGGCCCACTGTTGGGATTTCGGAGGCTTCAGATCAAGGACAAGGACATGAGAACCACAGTGCTGTGCACCGACGGGGCTGTCTGCAGGGTTCGGGCTGTCCCTCTCCTCTCAGGGAGGTAGCAGGGGGCTGGGTGTCGGCTCAAATCCCAGCCAGGGCTCTCATCAGCTGGGTGACCTTGGGCATGTTGCTTGACCTCTCTGAGCCTCGGTTTTCTCATCTGTAAAACGGGCGTGACCCCATGTTATGAGGCTTAAATGAGATGATAGATGTGCAGTGCTCACAGAGCTGGCACAGGAAGTGCTTGGTGGTTCGTTAAGCCCATTTTCCAGAGAAGAAGGGATGAGTCCGAGGGGGCTCAGCTCTGGAGATTAAGCACCCCAGGGCCAGCTGAGCCGGCAGCTTGGCTCTGGCTGCAGCCCAGGCCCCCGGGTGAGGTGTGACTTCTGCAGGTCGCCCCTAAGGAACAGACCTCAGGTTCTCCGCAGACACCACGCTCGCCTCTCCTAACCTCTCTTTCCAGACGAAAATCCCCATAACTTGTCCCTGCAGCTCTCGCTCAGACTCAGACCTATAAAAAGCCGACGGGGCTGTTATTTTAAGGGCTGTCACTGCCTCTCTGTCTCCGAGGGTCTCCGTTGGAACTGGCCTGCGGTTCCCACGCTGGCGGCAGAGCTCTGAGCTTTCAAGGGCCGGGAGCTGACGGGGTGGGGGCTAACTTTACCGTCCAAGGAGGGGCAGCCCCCCCACCTCCGGCCCTTGCCCTTCCTTCTCTCCCCTCCTTCAGCAGCCTGAGCACTAACTCCGAGTTCCCACGGCCTGCTGGGTAATCCTTTTACAGATGAAGAGGCTGTGGCTCAGAGACGCACAGCACTTTCTCCAAGGACACACAGCAGAAAAGCCTCCTGGTTCTGAACCACCTCCCCAGATGCCTCTTTTCTTCATCTGCTGCCTCTTCTCCTCTCACCACACTCTTCCTCCTCCCTAGGCTCCATTTACCCTTTCTTCACCTCTTCTGGCTCTTTCTCCAGAAGTCTTCCTGCCCTTCCTGCTTTTCCTGTTGTGATCATCGTCACGATGACAGTGAACACAGGAGGGCGATGACATTCGGCAGCATGTTTGACCTCCGGACCCCAAGTTTCGTCCACCCCGTGCATAACACCCTTCGGCAACCCTGGAGGGGGCACCTTATGGCACCATCTCAGAGGCAAGGATAGGACAGGGGGACCCAGAGGAGGAAGCCACCTGCCAAGGTCACACATGCAGCTGGGGCTTGGGCTGGGGTCTCGGTTTATGTCTGGCTGATGCCAAAAACCCTGTACTTCGCCTTCATGTTGTATTAGACACACACACACGCACACGCACACGCACACACGCACACGCACACGCACGCAAACGCACGCACTCTTGAAAAATGGAGATTTAATGTACAACCTGTCAAATGCACAAAGCGGAAGCGGGCAGTTCCCTGCACTTTTATATACGCACACAATGCCCGTCACAAAATAGCACGATTTCAGCGCCAGGTAAATTTCCTTGTGCCAACCTCTCAGCTGACACCCAAAATTCACAATCTTGACTCAAAACTATGGTCCTAGCTGTATCTGGGCTGGAATCCCTGCTGTGTGACATTGATCAAGTTGATTCACCTCTCTGGTGCCTCGGTTTCCTGATCTGTAAAATGGAGCCACAGTCCTCCCCCACGTAAGTCAGCTGCAGAAAACCCATTTCAGGTGACACAGCCCAGAAAGGAGGGTCTTGTCCATAACACTAACAGGCCACAGCTCGGCTCCCCGGCCCCCAAAAGACTCGCCTCTTGGAGTCCCCATTCTCCATTCCCCTGGAGACAGGTCGGCTTCTCCGGAGAAATGAGGCACGGTGGCCCCTGACCCCTGCCGTTCGCCGACCCCCAGGTCACAGCCTGCAAGAGGCTATCCGCGGCCCCCGCCCCGCTGCCGTGGCCCCCCCTGCACCCATTCATGCATTTTGTGTTATAAGACGGCTGCCGTCGCCATGGCAACACAGAAGGAGCCGATCTCATTACTGGGGCCCGGACACATTATTTTCTCCAAGGAATTTCTTCTTTTCATTATTTCCCTCCAAAGGTCAGTTATCCTCTCAGGCGGGGCGGGGGGCGGCGAGGGGGGGTCTTCGAAAGGTGAGCTGGATTCATGGCACAAATCCCCTGGCGGAATTTACAATCATTTTGCCTTCTTCCCGGCTCTAACGGCGTCGGAGAGATTTTCTTGCAAGCAGGCGGTTCTCCTTAACCCCTGCAGCGCCGACAGGCAGCAGACAGGCCGTCCCTGCTGGGCTACCCTGGGAGACCCCTTCCTCCCGGTCACCAGGACGACTTCAGGTCCTGGGAGCAGGGGAGGGTGGCGTTTGCATGATTCGCCGGGAGGATGGGGGGGCTCAAAGACCATCTGCTTTTCCTCTTAGCGTTCTGGCTTCTCGCTGGGCGAAAAACACCCCTTTCAAAGTTAAAACTAGTGATGATGATAATTCATGTTGATATCTGGAAGTCAGCATAGTGTAGAGTAATTCACAATTTCAGTTCTAGAGTCAGACGGATCTGGGTTCAAATCCCGCCTCTGCCAATGTCAGGCTGTGTGACCTTGGGCAAGTTGCTCCAGCTCTCTGAACCTCGGTTTGCTCATCGGTAAAGCAAGCCTCTTTCTGGTGTTCACCGCACAGGTATGAGGTAAGGATGGAATGAGATGTGTATGGGAATCACTGAGCAGGGTGTACCTGTCACACGAGAACCAATAAATATGGGTGATTTATCTTTAGGTAGGCACGTGTCAGTTACTGTGTGTATCAGTTTTCCGTTGCTGTGAAACAAATTGCCCCTAAGACTTAGTAGCTTAAAACAATGATAATCATTTATTATCTTAAACAGTTTCTGTGGACTGGGAATTTGGGAGCAGCTCAGTTGGATGATTTTTTTTTTTTTTGAGACAGAGTCTCACTCTGTTGCCCAGGCTAGAATGCTGTGGCATCAGCCTACCTCACAGCAACTTCAAATTCCTGGATTCAAGTGATCCTCTTGCCTCAGCCTCCTGAGTAGTTGGGACTACAGGCATGTGCCACCATGCCCGGCTAATTTTTTCTATTTTTAGTTGCTCAGCTAATTCTTTTTCTATTTTTAGTAGAGACGGGGTCTCACTCTTGCTCAGGCTGATCTCGAACTCCTGACCTCAAGAGATCCTCCCAACTCAGCCTCCAAGAGTGCTAGGATTACAGGCGTGAGCCACCACGCCCGGTCCAGTTGGATGATTTTGACTCAGGATTTCTCTTGCTTTTGTAGTTGGATGTCTGGGGCCACAGTCGTCGGAAGTCCTGACCAGGACTGGAAGATCTAATTCCAAGGTGGCTCACTCATGGCTGGCTTTCATCAAGGGCCTCAATTCTTCCAAATCTCCATAGGGGTCTATCCTCGGGGTTGCTTGAGCATCCTCACAAAATGGCGGCCAGTTTCCTCCAGAATGAGAGATCCAGGAGAGCAAGGTGGGAGTCGTGACAGCTTTCATGATCTGGCCTCGGAAGTCACACGCACCCTCACGTCCACCGTACTCTATGGGTCACTCAGGCTAGCTGACTCAGCGTGGGAGGGGACTACACAAAGGCAAGGATTATGAGGGGGTCTTCCCCGGGGCTGGCTACCACGTGCTCCCTCGTTTACGTAGACGATCTCATTTAATCTTCCCGATGAAGGTTCAAGGCTGAGTCTCATTTTCCAGAGGAGGGACTGAAACTAGGTCTCAGAGAAGGACTGCGGTTTTCCCAAGGCTGGAAGACTGCAGAGCCTGATCCCAGGTCTGGGCTCCGCCTCCCACGTCCTCCTTCTCCGGGACCCGGTAACCGAGCCGATTGGATCCTGCCGACCTAAAGGCCTGAGAGCTGCTCGGAAGACAAGCGTGGGGTGGCCCACGTCTGCACTGCAGCTGCCTGGGGGGCAGAGCGGAGCACGAACGCTCAGCAAGTGAAGCCAGTCAAAACACTCCCCTCGACCAAGCCAGGAGAGGAAGCGTGTTTGTAAAACTGACAGGGTTTTTGTTGACAGGCAAATGTCTGTATTACGTGGCAACAAATGGCTGGAAGATGCACAAACACAGTCAATCATCAGGGATTCTTTTTTTTTCTTTCTCTTTAAAAAGGAAAAGATCTCCCAGCACCAAACGGGCTGAGCGATGTTTTGCTTCGTGTTTGCGGATCTTTCTCTCTGACTTAGCGGGTTCCTGGGGTGCGGCCGCCGCAGACCCAGGGGCGGGCCAAGTCCTTCCGGACCAAGAAGAGGAGGGTTTTCGGGGTGTTTTCGGGGAGTGGGGGAGCACTGGCCCGAGGGAGGAAAGGCGGTGATGGGAAGTGTGGCTTCCCAAGGACAGAGGGAGCCCCGGGGACGAGGGTGCCAGGACACCGGATCGGTAGTCAGCGGCTTGCCTCTCGGCCCATTTCGGCTCTGTGTTTCCCGCTGACTTTGAGAAGCGCGGCATCCCGCAAACGCCGACGTGCTCAGAGCCCGGGATGGCGGGTGAGAATGCGGATGCCCGGCCCTGGACGTCATGATTCGGAAGGCCTGGGAGGGCGGCCCAGGGGTCTGCAGCGTCGATACCTGCCTGTCCCTTCCCAGAGATGCTAACTGGGTGGTCCTGGGGCCGCTCTCGGAAAAACGCGTGCCCTGGAGGAAAACCCTGGGGCCCACGCTCCGCGGCCCAGCGCGCTCTTAGTCATGTCAGGGCCCAGCTGGGCTGCGTCTCCAGGGAGCCACTGCTGAGCCCTTCTTTTCTAGAACAGGTCATGACCTGTAATGACCCTGTGCTTAGCCCTCCTCATTTTTTCTGACTCGGTTTCTCAGAACCACACAAGGAAAGCGTGAGTTCTGAGTCCTGTGCCTGATGCCACCTCTTCCAACATGGAAGCCGTTGGTTCATTCATCCCTTCATTTGACAAGTCTGCGCTGAGCGCCTTCTGTGTGCCAGGCACTGAGGGTACAGCAGTGACGGAGACGGGTGTCCTCATGGAGTCCGCAGTCTAACAGGGCTGATGGGTCAAACTAGCCAAAAGACAAAAGTATAAAATATCGGTAAGCTACGAGTTTCCCAAGGGAATAAAACATAGATGGAGAATTAGGGGAGCGGCTACTTTACACTAGAGGGCTGGCCAAGGAAGTCCTCTGTGAGGACAGGACTTCTGGCTTGAGACCCAAAGAGGAGAGGAGGCCAGTTACACAAGAAGTGGGGCAATGCCATTCCAGGCAGGGGGAACAGCATGTGCAAAGGTCCTGGGGCAGGCAGGATCCAGAAGTGTTTGAGACATTGGGAGGAGGCCAGTGTGGCTGGAGTGGAGTGGGTGAGGGATAGGGAGGGGCAGAGCACCACAAGGTGGGAAGGGCCAGACAGAGCACTGGCCACAGCCAAGATTGGAAAAGGAGCCATTGGAGAGTGTCATATGGTTAGAAGTTATGAGGCTCACAGGAGGCCACTCTTTGGGCCGGATCCCTATGGCCAGTGGCCGTTAGCTGTGCTTGTCACCCTGTGCTCGGAATATTTCTGCTGGATACAGGTTTTTGGGGCTGCCCTTACCACCCTCATCGCTCTCACCCTCCCGTGGACGGAGTTTGGCTCATCCAACCCCCCAGCGCTGGCTAGCCATGTCCGTAGGTTTGATATCTAGCTGCTTTTACTTTCTTGGACTTCACGTTGGCAGGACTGACAATCCGCAGACACTCGGGACATCTGGGATTTATGGCCACCTGGGCACTCTGCGGTGAAGAGGCCAGAAGGAGCCAGGAGGGAGGGCCTGGGGCTGGGGAGCACAGGACCCCCGCCCCCGGGGACGATTCTCTGGTTCAAAGGACAGAAGGACACGTCCCCTGGGAGGAGGTGGGGACCGCAGGGCATCGTCCAGCAGGCGGGATGCCCGGAGCTTGGGTGGCTCTCCATGCATCCGTCCATCCGTCTGTCCATCCGTTGGGCGATTACCCACCGGCTGTGCTGGCTCCGGGGACCCAGCGGAACAAGGCAGATGCTCTCCCCGACCTCACGGAGCTGACGTTCCGCAGAATGGAAGAGGAGCCAGTGACGCGTGAGCGCCCAACAAGCACTAGAAGCTTCCCCCACGTGATTTTCTGTGCCCGTAACCACCCAAAGTTGGTTCGCTGCCCACTTTCCAGACACCAGCACGTGCGACCCAGAGAGATGGAGCCAACAGCCCCAGGTCCCAGGCTCAATCGAGGGGGGTCGCGCTGGAGTTTGCACCCGGCCTGTCTGAGTTCCCAGTGCCCCCATCTTTCTGTAGCAGGGACAATCCAACGTGGAGGTCGCCATTCTTTCCCTCCTCCGTGGCGGCCAGATTGCCAGCCTGGGTCTCCCTGCGGCGGTATCCGTGTCTTCTCCATCCTGGTCCCGTGTTGCCGAACTGGGCACCGAGTGGAACCGATTCCAGCAACCCGCCTCTTGCAGGAAGCCTTCCCTGAATGACCCACTCACAGGGACCTTCCCTTCCTCTCTGACCCCAAGGAGCCCAGACTGTGGCATCATCTGTGTCACCATCCTCCTCCTCCCTCCCTCCCCCTCCTCTAACCGCAGATGCTCACAAAGCACTTACTGGGGTGAGCCAGGCAGTGGTTAAGGACACAGATTCTGGGTTCAGGAAGTCTGGGCTTGAACTCCAGCCCTGCCACGAGGGATGTGGCCCTGGAAAAGTCCCTTTAGCCCCCTGAGCTTCAGTTTCTTCATCTCTCACGTCAGAAGGTTATTCTGAAATTTAAATAAGATAGAATTTCCACTTCCACCGTAAGAGAGTGAGTCTGGGAGGCTTCGGAATGCAGCTGCTATAGCCAGAAAACTGCTCTCCCCAGTAGAGCTCCTGGTGACTTGCTAAGAGCTGGTGAGGAGCTGTGAACAATGACTGATCTCCTCTTATTTTAACCGCTCAGCTCGAGCCAGCGGAGGAGCTTTGGAAGGATGCGCATCACGCGCTCACTGCTGAGAGACGATCAAGGGACAAGAACAGACAGTTCTGGGAGGTGCGTGTCTGAGCCTTCTCTCCTGAGCCCGGGCTCCTCTCCCCTGGGGCTCCACGCCATTCTACTGCTTGGGGCACAAACCTCAGGTTCCTAAGAACTTCTTCGCCTCCTTTGCTCATTAGTATTCCTGCCAGGTGCAGACCTGGAAGAAGCCCCACTCATTAGGCAGATGCATCGATAATCCAGATACATCTTTCAGGTAATGTTTTTGTTTTTTAATGGATGTTGAGCATGCATTCTTGCTAAGGCCCTGCAAAACGGAGGCTTTGGTGCCGGAGCATTTGGCTCACGCAGAACACTGAGAGTGCTAAAATTTGCTTCTTTTTGATTTCGTCTCTTGCTAGCTTGAAGGACTGGATTTTATAACAGGTCAATTTCAGACCATTTGATATTGATATATGAAGATCCTTAGGGATTACTGAATGCATTTTTCATCCAGCTGCGATAGTATCCTATAAGGAAAATGGGATTGACTGTTAAGTGCAAATTGAAAACGACATGGTCATTTAAGATAACTCCTTATCTGTATACAAGGAAATGGTATCAGGGAAATAGACCACCAGTTGACAGAAATAAATTTCACCTTGGGTTCTTCCTCCACCCACCTCCTCGACTGCCGTTCACACTCATCTGGGATTATTCAATTATTCTGGGAGCCCTTTCCCGGGCCCCCGTTAGAGGACGCATCCACAGGGAGAAGAAAGTTCCCCGCTGTTTTATTCCGGAAAGAAGGGTTGGATCGGAGGAGCAGGGACCACAAATGATGTAACCCTTGGGGAGTTTGGAATGGGACAGTTTTAGCCTGGAGCATGGCAGGTCCCCCAGCAGAGCCTCTGACGCTTGCTAGAACAGACGAAGAGCTGAGAACACTGATTCCACGTCCCTTTTCCTTCTGCCAGGCTCACCCAGGTGACTCCTGTTACTCACACTGGGGCTTGTGTCCCGGGTGACAGGCTGAGGATCTGGACTTTGCAGCGCTGCGCTCCTCGTAGCTCAGATCCCTTCGACAGGCTGCAGCTCACGCAACCGTGCGGAGCGGCACATCCGCCGTGGGGCCAGCGCAGGTCCTGCCCGACCGCGAAGCCCGTACCGTTTCCTGCATCGTGCACAAGCACAGTGGATCTGAAGCCCACGTGGAAAACTCCCCAGACCCCCAAACATCCCTTTTGCTGGCCTGTGCGACGGCTGGAAACTTGTCTCGCTCACCCTGCAGTGGGAGTTGGCATCAGAAATTCCCTCTGATTTCATAGCGGAAAGGGCTTGCGGAGACCTAAAGGGAACCAGGTGATCTAACGGTCAGCCCCTTGAGGCGAACTCACTCTTCCTGAGGACCTACTGTGCGCCGGCTGAGCCCCTTATGAAAACCGGAACAGTCTCTTTGTCTGCATAACTTTGCTAGAATTCACAACACCCTCACCCTGGTTTACAGGTGCATTATCAGCTACGCCTCATGATGCCTGTTTTGTAAGGGAGGAAAACACTAAGGCTCAGAGACGGGGAATAACTTGAGCATGTCACACGGGTAAGTTAGTAGAGAAACAAGAATCGGAGTCTGGGTTTATTTGACTCCAAAAGAATTCATTCGTTCATTCATCCATTCATTTTTCAATCCATGCGTTCCTTTACCCACCTACCCTCCCTCCCTCCTTCCCTTCCTTCCTTCCATCTATCCACCCATCCATATATCCATCCATCCATATATCCATCCATCCATCCATATATCCATCCATCCATCCATATATCCATCCATCCATATATCCATCCATCCATCCATATATCCATCCATCCATCTATCCATCCATCTATCCATATATCCATCCATCCATCCATATATCCATCCATCCATCCATATATCCATCCATCCATCTATCCATCCATCCATCCATATATCCACCCATCCATCAACCCCTCTATCCATCCATCCATCCATATATCCACCCATCCATCAACCCCTCTATCCATCCATCCATCCACCCATCCACCAACCCATCTAACCATCCATCCATCCATCCATCCACCCATCCACCAACCCATCTAACCATACATCCATCCATCCATCCATCCATCCATCCATCCACCAACCCATCTAACCATCCATCCATCCATCCACCCATCCACCTGTCCACCCATCCATCAACCCCTCTATCCATCCATCCATCCATCCATCCATCCATCCATCCATCCATATATCCACCCATCCATCAACCCCTCTATCCATCCATCCATCCATCCATCCACCCATCCATCCATCCATCCATCCATCCGTCCATCCAACGTTAACCAAGCAAGTGCCAGGCAATAACCATCCTTATTCATTATGAACAGTGTCCTGGGAATCAGAGGGGACCCCAGGGCTTTTTCCAGGGCCACCACATCCTAGGTCTGACCAGCAGCCATCGTGACTGGACACTTGGCCCCCGTTGGAGACCTTAGTCTGAGCTTTGCCAGGAAGGGCAGGAGGCAACCGGTGTCTCCCAGGCAGCATGGGGACTGGCACGGGACATCCGAGGGCACCCTGGGAGCTGATGTGTGTGCGGGGGGGGGGGGAGGCTGGAGTAAGGAGTTCACTTCCCCCGGAAACCCACAGGCGAGCTCTCTCCGCCAGCCTATAATTCCAGCTCACCTGTCGATAGGCGCCAGGCACTGAGCCAATTCCTCCCGCAGCCCGTGAATCACAGCGCTCGATTCTTCAGCACTAATAAACCGCGGTCTCTGCGGAAGACTTGACTGAAGGAACCAGACGTCCCCCGAGATCCTCAGGCCTCCCCCTCCCTCTCCCCCTCTCTGGGAGGGCTGGAATGCAGGCTGAGAGGGTGCCGTGCCCGGAGCTGGGACAGGCTCTGAGCCTCGGTGGGGCCCAGGGCTGTGGGTTCTAGTCCTGCCAGGGGCACCTGGGCAAGGAGCTGCCACCCTCCGGCCCTGGGATACGCAGCCTCTTCCTGATGCTTCTGACGTCTCCCCCAGCCTGGCTCAGCAGGGCCGACTTCCTCCAATGCAGAGGGGCTGGGGGGAGGTGGACATTAGATCAAATTCCAGCTGTGTGGCGCCGGCAAGGGGCTCAGCTTCCTTGTGCCTTGATGTTCCCATCAGTGCAATGGGCACGCTAACTGCACCTGCCTCGTGCGGAGGTTGCGAAGACTGAGTGAGTCCACGCACGGAGGGCACTTAGCACACGGTATACAGTAGGCGCTCAATCCGTGACAGCTCAGCGACTGCAGCTGGATCATTCTTGGAATTTCAGCAAGGTTCTTGGAAGATTGCCTGCGCTGTCTTCCTCTCGCAGGGGAGGAAACCAAAGATACTCCAGGCCCTGAGAGGATCGGAGCTTTGCTTTTCCCCCTAAGGGAAGAGTTTGGGCCTCCAAATGCCTGTAGTTTCCAGGGTGAGGTTTAAGCTCCCAGCCAGGCCCCACTTCGGGGCAGAACTCTGTGTCCTGGCTGAGAACAGCAAGCACATCCTGGACCGGGATGTCAGGGTTCTCCTAGGAACTAAACCAACAGGAGAACGAATCTATGTGTGTGTGTGTGTGTGTGTAGAGAGAGAGATTTATATATAAAAATATATAAAAGAGACAATGATTCATGCATAAAAATATGAAAGAGATTTATTATAAAGTCTTGGCTCTCGCGATTATAGAGGCTGGGAAGTCTCATTGTCCGCTGTCTGCAAGCCGCAGACCTGGGAAAGCCAGCGGCGTAGCCCAGGTATGTCAGATGAAAGAATTTAACAGGGGAAATGCCTCCCAAGGCTGGTGGCAGAGCCGGAAGGCAGCTGGGAGAGGGAGAGGCTGCCCAGAGATGAACAGTCCCTGCAAGCTGCCGCCTCGACCCCAGGGCTGGGGGATGCAGGGAGGACTTCGGGCTGAGGTGTGGGAGGCGGGCAGCTCTGCTTACCAGCTGTGTGACCCTGGGCAAGTCGCTTCGCCTCTCAGTGCCTCCGTTTCCCTCTCTGTAAGATGGGAAAACGATAGCACCTGTTTCCTCGGGCTTCGCGAGGATGCAGCGAGTTGCTCTACGTCCTTGCGGAGGTGCAGAGTGGAGCCTGCGGTGGTCTCTACTCCGCAGACAGGAGTGAGCGAGACCCGGTGTGTGTACAGCCGGGCGCAGGCGCACAGAGGACTCGGCCACGGCGGTTGCTGCGTTGCCTCTGCTACTGCTGGTGTTGGCGTCGTGGCCCAGGCTGGCTGGGGCGAGCTGTGGGGGGTGTGTTTGCGAGGCCGCACCTGGCTGAGCCCCAGAGCCTGCCCCCCTGTCCGCACTCCAGCCCGGGACAGGCGGGAGGGGCCCCCTGGGGACCTGCGGCATCTCAGGGGGCTCTGTGAGAACCTGTCGAGTGCACCCCTCCATGGGAGGGACCCCAAGTCCTGAAAGGTGAGCCTTCATTCTGCTGGTGCAGCTGGACAGTGACCACTGGGGATAACCCTTGGGGCTGTCGTCATGAGTGTGTCTTTGGGACACCTTGGAGGTCCAGGCCGCTGGCAGCAGCTGGGCTGAACAAACAAGCTGGGGAGCTGCGGCCGGTTAGAGGCCGGGTAGCCGTTACGTGCATTAAGGACCCGTAAAAAGTCACCTGGAAGGTCCCAGGTAACCCGGTAAGTCTTCTCTGCCCTGTCCATGACTTCCTGCTTACTGCTGCAGAGAGTGGTCCATTTCAAGGCACACATGAGACCAGCCCCTCTGATGTTTTCTCCCTCCCAAGAAGGAAAACTGGACTCTTCCTCTCCCCCGGGTCCCTTGGTTCAGGCCCCTTCCCCTCTGGGGGACCTCAGTTCCTGCAACTCTGTCCTCTCCCCCTCCATTCCGGCGAATGTCTTGTCTCTGTGCTGCAAATGTGCTGAGCTTGTCTGGACCCCAGGGCCTTTGCACATGCTCTCCTCTCCCCTGGAACCTCCTTCCTCCACACCTTCACGTGGTTGCCTCCTCCTCCAGCCTCCTGTCCGCAGAGAGTCCCGCAGCATCACTCCTGTCCCATCACCGTGCTTTGTCGTGAAGTTTGCTTGTTTCTCTGTTTACTGGTTTAACACATGCAACTGCCATGGGGCTCCTCCGGCATCTGGAACAATGCCCGGAGGAGGAGACAGGCCCTGACTCTCCGAGTGGTGGGCACTCCCCTGGCGCCCTGTCCTGGGGGTTCCCGTAACTCTGCCAGTCTGAGCGCAGCGCCGTCGGGAGGTGGGGTGGCGGCATTGGAGCTGTGAGGCTCTGACTCTCGGCTGAGGTGTGGGAGGAGGGCAGAGGTGGGCTCAGCCCTGCGGACAGTCAGCTACTGAGGGTGTGGCAGGGGTGCGGCCCAGCCACATGGAGAGGCTAGACAGACCCCAGCGCTCCGGCGACCGTGCTGTAGCCCCTGCCTCGGCCTGGCGCAGCTTGTCCCTTCCGGCATGGAACGCTCACAGGGCCCAGGCGGTGAGTGGCCACACCAGCCGAAGGCACAAAAAGGTTCCGGCCTGCTGGAGCCAGAACAGGTGACCTACAGAAACCCGAGGCTGGCATGCCCACCAGTGACGCCCCCAGAACCTACTCATTCCAGAGCTAGGGGTACCCCAAGATCCGATAGCCCATCGGTCTCCAAACCGTGGGTGCCCCGGAAGACAGAGCGGATACTGTGGGCCAGGAATCCAGTTCAGCAAGAGCGTCTCCATGTGTGCCTGGCACACGCTTTGGGCTGCGTAGCATTCTCTATTTCCGTGGGATCCGCGGGTCTTATTCTATTTTTAAACAAGTGTTTAATGTTGAGATCACTGTAGATTCGCATGCAGCTGTAAGAATTGATACAGGAGCCGTACCGCGCACCCTTTCCCCGGTCCCCCTGGTGGAACGGCTTGGAGAAACTACAGTCCAGTGTCCCGACCTGGGCATTGACGTCGCTACGGCCGAAACACAAAACCTTCCCGGCTCACGTTGCCTTTTTACAGCCACACCTACCTCCCTGCGGCCCCCACCCCCACCTCCTTAACTCCTGGCAGCCACCAGTCTGTCCTCTGTCTCCACGATTTTGTCATTTTCACAATGGCATGCACATGGAACCATACCGCGTGTGACTTTTTGGGTTTTGCTGCTTTGAATCAGCGCAATTCTCCAGAGACCCATTGGGGGCTGTGCTGTGTATCAGTAGTTGTTCCTTGTTGTTGCCGAGTAGTATTCCGTGACAAGGGTGTGTCACAGTTTGTTTATCCAGTCACCTGTTGAAGGCCACCTGGGTGGCTTCCAGTTTTTGGCTATTACCAATAAAACCGCTATAAACATTCATGTACAGGTTTTATGTGACCATAAGTCTTCATTTCTCTGGGAGAAATGCCCAGGAGTGCAATTGCTGGGCTGTACGGTAGAGTGTTTACTTTTTAAAGAAACTGCCAGCCTGTCTTCCCCACTGCACACGTCCGTCGGCGATGTGCGACTGGTCCAGTTTCTCCTTGTCCCCACCAGCCTTTGGCATTGTCACCGTTTTTTATCGCAGCCATTCTGATAGGCGAATGGCGATATCTCACTGCGGTTTTAATTTGCATTTCCCTAATGGAATGATCCTCTGCTTTGTGGTTTAAAAAAAAAATGTTTTGAACATTTCCCACTGGCCCATTTCACAGATGAGAGAAACTGAGACCCAGGGACTGAAACAAACGTGCACGGTGGCAGCTGGATCTCCCGGTTTTCACCCTGGCTCCTGATCACGTCCCCTTCTGAGAGGAGAAAGAGGGAAAAAAAGGTCTTTAAAAGGATGCTTTCTTTTACTCGGAGGTGTGGAAAGCATTATTCTGATATTTTAACTGATGCATGCTTTCTGTGACGTCTTGTCACTCTGTATTCTTGCCCATATGGAGAGCTGGCTTCAAGCTGTCGCCGAGGGATGAGTTGTCACAGCGGAACTTTCTAGATGACCATCGGAGCATGCTGCGTGGACATTCCTTTTTTTTAATAGACCTCGTAAGTGACCCTGAGTGGGACGGTGGAGTCTGGTCATCGAGGGGGCTACTCAACACTGCCCCCTGGAGGGGACAGGAGAGATGCACCTCCACGCTCAGGGCGAGCCGCTAATCTCCACTCCGAGAGAGACGCGGCCACCAGCGAGGCTGGAGGCTGGAGCTGGCCCCTGGAGCCGCAGGTCAGGGCTTCAGCCTCCCCTCTCTCCAGACCCCTCGCCCCTCACAAAACGTCTTCTCTGCCCCTCCTTGGCCTCCTGGATCCGTTGTGTGTCTTATTTTATCTTATTTTATTTTTGGAGAAAGTTTCATTCGTGAGATCCAGGAGGGAGGGGGGCACAGCATCTGTGAAGGAAGGACGTCTAGAGAGAGACGACACACACAAGAAAATTTTTAAAGCATGGTAATAAATGCTATTCAAAAAAAAAAAAAAAGAAAGAAAGTAAAAAGAAAGAAAAACCCACCCCGCAATCTCTGAAAAACACAGCCCATTGAAATGACAAGCCGAAAATCATTTGCTAAGCGCCGAAGCCGTTCCCTTTGTCACCCAAATCCTCGTGTTGGCAGTTACCTTTCAATCCTGCGATTGTGCGGCGAGGGCTGATTTCTATGCGGCGTCCTATGCACTCTGCGTATTAATGAAAAGGGAGGAGGGAGAAAAACTTGTAAGAATGGTGTTTAATGGGCTGATAGACAAGCCGTCTGGATTCCCCGGCCGAGCCCCTCTTATCAGTGGCTCACAGTGGGGCCGACGCCGTCTCCCTGTCCCGGCTCAACTTGGCGCCCCCGCCCGGTCTCGCGGCCCCCGTCACGGAAACGCTGGGACGGATGGATGGATGGATGGATGGGTGGGTGGATGATTTTAAAAATTATGTATATAATAAAGCAAGGGGTGATGATCTTTTCTCCTTACCAGGGAGGAAGGGACAGACGCAGGGCGTGACTCGATCCCGTGATTCAGACACGTATCTGACGGTGTTTATTGGGCACCTACTGTATACCAAGGGATCGTGCTGGGAGCTGGGTCCAGGCATTGAACTTGGAACCAGGAGGAAGATCAGCAAGCCGGGTTGGTCTAGGGGTCGGGAGAGGTCAGCAGGGACCCCACTGACTCCCGGGAGACCGTGGACCCCAAATCGTTTCTCCAGGTCCCCCCCAGGCAGAGGATCCTGGGAACTATCGGCTGCGTCTTTGCACCCCTGGGCTACGTCGCGGTGAGGAGGCTGCGCTGGGTTCGCAGTCAGGGGGCTGGACGGAGTGACCCCCGCGGTCAGTTCTGCTCGGGGCCGGTGCAGGATCATGAGGTGGGGGTCTCACCGCTGCCGCTCACTTCCTGGGGGGCCTCGGGCAAGTGGGTTCACCAGCCCCCCTGGCTGTCGCGTGGGGGCGGTGACGTCATTGCGGTGGAGCAGCTGGGAGGATAAAGGGAGGTTTGCAGGCCGAGGCCCCCGGCCCGCTCGCTCTCCCTCTCCCCCTCTTTCTTGCTTCCTTTCCTTGTTTTCTCTCATGGCTTCTAGAATTCCAGGAGGGGTGTCGTGCCGGGGCCGGGCGGAGGGAGAGCTCAGGAAAGCAGGAAGCAGTTTAGCTTCAGGGATGTGTTTGTGGCAATGGAACTGGCTCCTGGCTGCGTGGTGAGCTCCCCGCCACCCCAGGGCTGCAAGCGGAATGCAGTGACAACCGGCTGAGGATGTTGGGATGTCAGGGTGCAGGGGCGGCCACGAGGGTTGAGGGACTCGTACCGGCCTGGCGGCCAGCCCACTCCTGAAGCCACCGACCCCTGGCTCTGCACTTGCCGGGACCTGCTTTGTCCCCTGCACGACCCAGCCTGGGTCCCCAGACCCCGTCTGCAGTTGGCCTCATTTTGCGTCCGGCATGCAGGGCCCCCACCCGGGAGGCCACCTGGGTCCTGTCCTTCCGTCCACCGCAGCCCAATCCCTCCAGCCAGCTCTGCCTTGGAAACGTCCCGGGCGGCCAGCCCTCCCCTGTCCCCTCTTCCCGACGCCCCAGCGCGGCTGACCCCTTTATACTCCATCGCGTGTTTCTTCGATTTATCACTCCCTGCCTCCCACGCCGCTGTGAGCTCCCGAGAACGGGCACCGTGTCTGCCTGGCTCTCGCTGTGTCCCCAGATGCACAAATGGGTTCACGCACGACCTCCAGGCCTGCAGCGGGGCCGCCCTGCATCTCCTCCTGCGGCATGTGTCCGCCGGCCTCCTGCTTGGGAACCGCAGTCACTGCACCGTTGCTCCCCTCCTAAACCCCAGTGTGGGCTGGGCAGCGTTGACGTGTGACAACCACCTCTCTCATCCTGACCACTCACTCAGTCACTCAACAAACATTCGTTGTCCGACATCAGGCAACATGTAAGTATTCGGGACCCAGCTATGAACAAGAATGGACGTGGAGCTGACATTTTCATGGGGAGACTGAGGTCAAAAGTAAACCAATATAAACGACGGTGTCAGCGGCTACGAAGAAATACGGAGTAGGGGTCGGGGATTGCGGGCGATGCCATTGTCAAGGGGGCAGTCAGGGAGGACTTCCCGAAGGAAGTGACAGTAGAGGCTTCAGTGGAGTTCTACTGTCAGGGGCGGGTTGGTGGGGGGACCGGTGGGGCAAGGGAAGCAGGTGCCTTCCCTTGGGACCTCGTGGCCTGGGCAGGAGCGTGGACTTTGCCTTTGGCGCAGCGCGGAGCCTTGAATAAGTTTTTAGGGAAGGAGTTAGCGCAGTGACTAGTCTGAGTGCGTGTCCCGGGACTGCCGAGTGAATGACAGCTGAACGAGCGAGTTGGTCAGTGAGCCCCCCACACACCACGGCCCCTGCAGTCCGGTGTCCTGCCTCCTGCATACCCCCCTCCCCAGATCAGCCCCACCCGGGCCCCGCACCTCCTCCTGGTTCCTCGGCTCCCGGCCAGGAGGGGCTCAGCCTCAATGGTGGGCGTTTTCGGTGAGCGAAGCAAGAAAGTCTCCGGGCACACGAGGTTTCCGTCCCCCAGCCTCCTTGGGAGGGAGCAGCGGTCCAGTCATTTGGACCCCCACGGCCCCCTTCCCTCCCTTTGCGCCGCGATCGCCGACGGCGCAGATTTCAGTGTGTGCACACCGGCAGAGCTGTTTGCAGTCAGGCCCGATTATGAGGCACGGAGCGGCCTCCTCAGAGCAGGTCTCGGAGTGGGGGCATTTGCTCCGTCCTGGGTTGAGGCTGCGTGGAGAGGTCCCCTTCCTCCCCGCAGCCTGAGCTCGCCCGGATCTGGGCTTATTTTGCGCCCCTCGGGGCGGGAAGAAGTGTGGGTGCCGTTAGCAAGGTGGGGGGCAGCGTTTTCTGAACCCTCCTACCCATCAGGCCCTGTGCCTGTCCCCGGGTCTCGGCCCTCGGGGACTTACGTTCTCTCGGGGGCCACAGCCAAGAGCAAGTTAGCAACCAGATAATCAAGATAATGACACATTGAAACAAACAGGCGAATGACACGCTTGGGGTATTTCTCAGATAAAGGGGTGAGAGGAGGTGGTGGGTTGATTGCAAAGATGCACCCGAGCCGCCACTCTGCCCTGTGGCCACGGCCCTTGGCAATGCGCCTTTGCAGCTCACTCCGTTAAGAAGTGGACTCCAGGCCTCGCCCTCGAACCTGGGCTTGGCCTTGTGCCCCGCTCTGGCCGATAGGATGTGGTAGAAATAAAGTGGGTCCGGTTCCAATCTGAGGCCCCAAGAGGCCCTGCGCATTTCTGCTCGCTCGCTTGGAGCCCTGCCGCCACCGCGGGCACGGGCCCAGGCTCCCCTGCTGGGGGATGAGAGGCACATGTGGCGGAGACAAGCCGTCCCAGTCGAAGCCACCTTAGATCGACTGGAGCCCAGTTGGTCTGCGGCCGACCTCAAAGGCAGAGTGACCATTCGAGCAGCCGGAGCAGTAGAACGGCCCACTCGACCTGTAGACGCGCGAGCTAAACACATGCCTGCTCTTTTAGGCCACGCGGTTTTGAGATGCTTTGTTACGCAGCAGTAGCTCGCTGACGCTAACCGGTCAGTCCGAGCAGGTGACATTTCATCTGAGACCCACAGGGTTTCAGTGGAGAGAAGAGCTGTGGAAGGGAACCCCGGGGAGAGAGGGGGCAGCGGACACAGAGGCCCCGGGCTGGGAGACGCAGAGGCTGGTTTCGGGGACAGAGAGGAGGCTGGTGTGGCTGGGGCGTGGGATGCGGGGGACAGCTGGCCTGGGGCTGAATCACGGGCGACCCCGTGGATGATCCTGGTGTTGGGAGAGCAGCAGTCCCGGGTCTCATCCCAGCGTCTGGAAGCAGGAGCGTGAGTCAAGGCGACCGCTGCTGTTTATTTCAGCAGCGGAGGCCGCAGGAGGTGGGAGCACTGGCGTTTGTTTAGCAGAAACAAGGACCCGGTCCCGGTGGGCTTGGAGGGCGTCTGGTGTGCGTGTGCGACCAGGGAACGCATGCGAAGGTACAGGAGAGGCGCCACAGGGGCCGGCGTGTGGCCAGCGCACGCGGTGATCCCTTGCCCCGTCCCTCGTGGCAGGAGGGCGCGTTGGTGCCTCAGCGAAGCAGCACAGCCCGGGTGGCCGAGACAGCAGCAGCGTCTGCACTCGCAGGTCTGGAGGCTGGAAGTCCAGGATCAAGGTGTCTGCAGGCTTGCACACGGCCGGCCGCCTTCTCGCCGCGTCCTCCCTGTGAGTGTCTCTGTCCGTGTCCTGATCTTCTCTTGTAAGGGGCGTCACGTGGGCCCAGAGCCCACCCGAATACCCCATTTTACCTCAGTTATCTCCAAATACAGCCACACGCCGAGGGCCTGGGGGTTAGGAGCTCCGCATGTGGGTTTGGGGCGGATTCGACCCCTAAAGGGGTTTCTGACTCGTTTCCCTCCACTCTGGGAATCGGCCTTTCTGGCTTCCGGTTTTGAAGTTTTTCCTTCGCGGGGGTGGTTTCTCCTGCTTGTCCCCGGCCCTCCGGTTGAGTGCAGGGAGCTTGCGGGGCAGGGAGGGAAGGTCGTGATGGGAAGTGGGCGGCCCAGGGAGCAGGTGCGTCTGTGCCCCCCGTCGGGGGCCCTGGCCACCCCTCTGGCTTCGGAGCAGCACTTTACAGTTTATAAAGCCCTTTCCCTGCCATTGGTCCCTAGCTGCCACAGCAACTCAGTGACATCGGCTGAGCATACACAGTCGTCACCCACAGATGAGGCTGGAGAGAGGCAGCCGCCTGCTCTGAGACTCCCGGCGACGGTCTCTCCTTCCCAGCAGAGTGTTTTCTGCGGGCGGATCCTGGCTGCTGTTCCTTCTGCCTGGGACTCCTGCCGCCTTCCGGATTGTTGCCTGGTCAGCTCTCGGCATATATATTTTTTAAACTCAGTTTTTAAATAAGCATCACATTCAGACTCATCAAAATTCACCAAGTACAGAAATGTACACACTGAAAATAGGAACATTCCCTCCCAGTCCCGTGCCCCCAGCACCCCTCCTGACAGGCAAACCCTGTGTTCGCTTTATTAAATATGTGAGCCCTTTCAGAGACATTTTATGCAAATATAAGCAAATAGTTAAATAGATTACGCACCTGCTGCCTTGTACCCAAATCGTGCCATACTCGCTCCATCTTTTTCCACCCACTGTAACTTGGGGATCTTGCGTATTTGTAAATAAACTCTTTCTCTTTCACTTTACATAGCTGCATAGTACTCCACCACGTGGACACGCCATCGCTTGTTTTATCTAGTCTCCTATTGATGGGTGTCTAGAGCGTGTCCAATGTGTTGCATGACTTCAAATACCTCACTGAACAACTTTTACATCTATTTGCATATAGGAGAGAAACTCTACAGCAAACATTTTTAGATCTGAAATTGCCAATTCGTTATATCAATAGATGTTATCAAAGTATCCCCCATAGTGGATGCCAGTGGACGCTCCTCCCAGCAGGATGTGAGAGTGGACTGGCTGAACTTTCAGCATTTTTGAAGATTGAACAGCTGTCACCTCCTCCAGGAAGCCTTCCTAGACTTTTGAGCTGGCTCAGGCTCCTTGTCGGGGGCCCCACCCCAGCGCCAAGCATCGTGTATTGCAGCAATCCTCTTCCTTTTCTGTCCCCGTTGTCAGACTGAGGGCTCCCTGAGACCCGAGACCAAACCTTGTTTTATCCAAGAGTCTTCAGACCAACAGAGACCTCGGCAGGGGGCTGAGGGCTGAACAAGTAGCAGATCTTTTTCTTGTCCCCAGGCCTCTACTTCCACCTTGTTCCCTGTGCCCCAGGGAGAGGACCTTGGCCGCTGCTCCGCGCGGTGCCCCAGATGAGCCCCTTCTCCAAGCCTCTGGGGCCTCCACCGTCTGCCTTGAACAAATAATAATTGTTAGCAAAAGGCCTGTGGATAAATTATTATCGTGACCCTCATTCCAGTGCAAAAAACTTTTGCTAGCTGCCAAGTGAAAAGTCAAAATTTGCATTTAAATAGAAAACGTTAGGCGGGCTGAACAGGGAGGCCAAAGCCCCCAGAGGCCTCTCCTGGGTGGGGAACGGCACCTCCCCCGCCCCACCCCCGCATCCTGGCGGCGGTGGAGACCTTCAGAGCCTGAGCCGAACCTGGCCCTCTCTGAGGTTCCTGGTCCCCTGGGGCCTACGAGTTCCTCAAAGGTCCCACAGTCCTGCCAGAGAGACCTCTTAGATGTCCTGTCTTTAATACCCCCTTGGGCTTGAGTTCCCTTCCCGGCCCCACGGCGAGCAGATAACCAGAGACGTGAAAGGTGGGTAGAGACTCCACAGACACGTGATGTCGAATGCTCAGAGCACGCGTTTAGAGGCAGACAGACCGATGGCTCGGGGACTGGCTACCGCTATGTCACTTGGCCTCTCCGAGCCTCAGTTTCCCCATTTGTAAATGACAAGTAATAACACCTTCTTGGCCAGGTGTCGTTGTCTAACAGCTATAATTTATGAGAGTTAACAAATGTGGTTGTTTCTGTTAGTTTGTCAGGCCCATTCATAACGCCGCTTCCGTTCCGGCCTCTTTGGCAAGTGCTTGGAGACCCCCCGTGACTGTTTGCTTGTGCCCCCGTCTTCCTCTGTGACTTTGTGGAGCCCTCCCTGGCTTCTGCCTGGCTCAGAGTCAGGCCACCTGCTCCGAGGGCCCCGCGCACGCTGGCATCTCCTTTCCCAAGACGGTCCCACCTGTGGGCAGACCTGGGTGCTGCTGTCTCGTAGTTTCTGACCCCTTTTCTGGGGAAACCCCAGACTTCTCTTCACCTGGAGCCCCCCAGACACCCAAAGAATTCTCTCCCCTGGGCAGCAGGAAAGTGGATTGCGATTTCCCAACGCTGAAAGAAACGTCTAAAGAAAGAAAAGGTCCTAGCGACGGGCGGTGAGGCGCCCGGACTCAGAGGGACTCGACTTTGCGTGTCATTTCTACGGGGTCACCTGGGACACTCACTTCTCAGCACCTCCGCGTCCTTCCTGTAAATGGGGAGGTTGGTACCGAAGTCGGCATGTCCAGAGTCCAGCCCGGCGGCGCGTACCAGCGCTCTCGACAGCTCACAGCCCATCTGAATACAATTTGCACAAGCTAAAAACAAAGTCTTGCCATTCGACTCAGCAACTGTATCTTGAGCCTCGCTGCTGCCCAGAGCAGTGCTTGGGTTGCTTTCTTAGATGCGATCAAATGCATCTCTGAGAGCCAGGAACTCTGTCTGCACCGCAACCGGTGCGCCCACACTGCCCGGCACATTGTAGGTGCTTAATAAATGTTTGTGTTTGGATGAATGAATAAAAAGTTGCTTCGTCTTCAGCCCCTAGGACGGTGCTTGGCGCATGGTAGGTGCTCAATAAATGCTTAGCTGGCTGGAGGAGGAAACGTCGGCACAGGGAAAAGAATGTTGGAGTTCTGAGTGGCTTGATCAGGACGGGCATTCGGCTCCACGTGGATCCCACATGGGACCGTCTTTCTCCGTTGACACGGTCCCAGCTGGACTGTCATTGACGCTGCAGGGGGGAAGGAGGGCTGAGGGCCGGGGAGGGGCCGTTTAAGACGGGCCAGAGCAGCCTCGGGACAGGGTCGAAGGCAGACATTCGGTCCGTGAACTGAGGTCTGGGGAGGAGGCCAAAGCTAGGCTGTCTCCTCCGGGAGACAGGAGGCTGGAGGACGGGGCTGCCAGGGGCCGGGGCCCCAGAACGCCACACACAGCATCATCCGTCCCTCGCAGAGGAGCCGGGCGGGCTGCACAGAAACCCAGCTCGCAGCAGGGTGTTCATCAGACCTCCTGCCCCGCTCCCATCTCCGGGCCCTGCCGGCCCGTCTGCTCCTCTCTCGAACCCAGGACGGTTCCCTAATTGTCATCGTCATGCCTTCTAAGTGCCAGGCTTGGAGCTACTCGTTTTCCACAAGGGGTGTGTCCAGCAAGCACGTCCCACGGCTCGGCTCAGATCCAAGATGTGAGTCTAAACCACCGTCGCGGTTTGTTGCGTGTTCCTCGAGCCCCACGATCATCTATTTCACACCCCAGAAACCAAACCAGGTAGGTTTTCTCATCCCCATTTTACAGCTGAGGAAATATCCTCAGAGAGGTTAAGAAGTCAGCCCCGGACCACACAGCCGGGAAGCAGTGGAGGGGGCCTCAGACACGGTGTCGGTTGCATTTTAAAGTCTCCTTTAAAAAGAAAAAAAAAAAGTCTATATAATAATTTATTTAACAAAGTTAAAACCGAAAGGGTAAAATAATGTAATAATACATATTATTCAGAAATAGGCAGTTAAAAAATAGCCAAACACATGGAAATTAGTGCTTCTGGGGGGCGGCCTGGAAAGGGGGCAGGTTTGGAGTGGTGGGGGGGTCCCTCGTTTGGGCTACAAGCTTTTTAGTGCCATTGGATTAGTTTTAAATGATGTGTCCGTGTCCCTTTTACAGAAAATAAAAGATTAATTCCAAAAAGGACAACGGCCCATAATGCAATATTCAAACCTTCTTCAAGGGCCTCGGGTGGGACTAGAATTCAGCCCGTGGAGGTTCGGCCTCTCGTTTTAACGGTGGACGTCCCTGCGTCCTGGCACCCCCCCGCCTGGCTGCATCTCCGCTCACAGAGTGACTCCCCGGTGATAGACGTGGCGGCTGTTTCCACACGTTTGCTCCCTGGCGCCGACTCTGGGCTCATCGGACCCCTCTCCCGGGGGGAGTCCCTGAGGGCAGAGGCTGGGCCCACCAGCTCTCTAATCCTGGTGTCGGGCTCTTGGCCTGGCACAGTGGCCTTCCCCCAGGTCCCCTCCTCCCGGGTGAGTTCAGGGAGACAGATGATTACCCAGATAAACTTCCCTAATTACGGACAGTCATCGAGTCTCTGAAGGAGACTCTCGCTTGTGCGGAGAGTTGGTGACGGGGAGGGCTTCCTGGAGGAGGTGATGTCTGAGCTGAGCTCTGAGGGATGGAGGGGCATGAAGCTGGCAGAGGTGCTGGGAACAGAGTTCTAAGTCGAGGGAACAGCGTGGCTGAGGGGCATAAGACGGGAGAGAGGTTGGTTGTCCAAGGACCAGCCTGGATCCCAGATGGGAGGACGAGGGCAGGGGGGAGGGCAGGGCCAGGTCAGGGAGCCCCGAGGAGCATCTTCCTGGCAGGATGAGATCAGAGCCCAGGGCTGCCAGGAGGCCTTGGTCCTGGGCCGCCTACCCTGGGAGGGAGCGGGGAGCTCTGAGGGCTGGAGTCCCTTGTGTGGAAGGGCTGGGGACAGGGCTTGCGAGAGAGACACACCTGAGCAGAGTCCGGGGAAAGGTTGACGAGGTCCCCGCCACTCCCTCTAAAGTCACTTCTCACAGTTACAATGCACCAGTCAAACCAATCAGCCGTAAAAGTGTTGTAGGGACTGCATTTTATTGGATTCTGCTCAACTCGGAATTGGTTAAATAATGTCTGCTGAGAAAAATAGAAGGGCCACACGTGGGGTGCGGTCTCTGCAGGCCAGCAACGCAGCCCGGGAAATGGGCCGGACCCGGGCTGGGAAAGGCCGGGCTGAGCTTCGCGAGGACCCCTCTGCCCAGAAAGGGGGTGTGGGTGGTCCTCACGGATCTCTCAGATCCCGGTCGGCCTCAACCCTGCCGGATCCTTACAACCCCCGGGGAATTTTGAAACCTCCATCACTGACCCCGGGGTCCTGCCCAGACCCGTGTCCTCTGTGCCGGGGGGCAGAGTGTCACTCAATTCTCACACCCCCCACAGGTGCCCTAATGTGCAGCTGGGGCCACCAGCCACTGTTCCGTTCCAGACCTGCTCTCCGTGCCAGGCGAGGTCTGGCGACGTATGGAGATATTTTTGGTGGTTGCAGCTGGACCAGGGCAGCTACCAGCCTCAGGTGGGTAGAGCCCAGGGATGCGGCTCCACACCCGGCCATGGGCAGGGCAGTGCCCACAGCAGAGAATGATCCGGCGGGCTGAGAAATCCTGCTCTAGTCTCCTCTACCCATTTGACAGATGAAGAAACTGAGGTCCAGGGTGGCTAATGGGGTACGTCTGGGGTGGCATAGGTTTCTGACACATAGCACTCATTCACGCTGACGGTTTAGAGATCATTCTGCCAGACTCCATAAGCCAAATTGATTTAGTGAGTTTTGGGGCCATAGCCTGACCTAAGTTGGGGTTCATTGAGGGTTTGGGGATTGTACCCTTCTAGATGTTCATCTTCCCCTGCAGAAACCCCAGACTGACCCCATTCCTTTAGCAGGGAGGTGGTTCTGGAGCAAGCAAGAGAGGCCCATTTTGATGTCACCAAGGGCATGGCCCGAGGAGGTCTCAGCCCCACGCCACTTGCCACTGGCCGTGGACTGCGCAGGGTCCGCCCGGCGGCCATTCGTCCATCCTGCGGCGGTAATCCGAGCCGTGTGTGGGGCTGGGGGACCGGGCTAATTGCAGGCTCGGAGAAAGCCACACTGAGGAGTGACGGCGGGCAGGCGTCTGCGGCCGGGATGGTACCTGATTAGCTAAATTGCCAGCACCTGCTTGCCTTTATTGCAAACATAAACACGGCCGCGCGGACGATCGCCGGCGAGCCTAATGTTTTCCGCATTCGCCACGTCTGCAAGGCCCAGGGCCGGGCGAACGGGAAGACAGAGGGGTTTGGGTGAAAAGGTGCTGGATTAGGGGTGAGGGCAGGGAATTCACCCTCGGCGAGAGGACGCCTCTGTGGCAGGCACCTCTGGGGGCCATTATGTCACCGTGCAAAGCCGCCTGACCCACAGAGCCTTCCTGCAGAACATTATCACTTTCCTTCTTGGGACTCTAGAAAGTTACGCGACGTCCTCCAAGTGATCCAGCCAGGGAACAGCTGAAGCGGAATCCGTACGCGGGTCTCTTTCTGTCTCCAAAGCCCCTGTTCTTTCTACTAAGTGGGAATGGGGAGCCCGGGGGGTGGGGTTCCTCTCCGGATTTGTTTAGCTTTGCGTCTGTGACTCCCAGCAGCTGGCTGGTGATCGCATGTGCGTTCCGGGAGGGAAACAAAAAAAGCACAATTTCTGGTCCTCCCGGCAATTTGCTAGGTGACCACAAGTTCACGGTTTCCTCTTTTTGCGAGCTGGCTTCCACATCTGTAAAGCGGTCGTCGGGTCGCCTGCCTTCTGCTCTCTGAGCCCCAGGACAGAGCTTGGCCCCCGATGTGTCTGAAGTCAGGCCCAGCACGGGCTGAGATCACCCACGCGGGCTCCTCGGCGCTTCACGAAACGGCGCTGCGCTGCCCGTGGGTCGCGCGGCCGGGGGTGCCTTGGATGCTGGCAGGGCCCCGCCACGCACGGGCAGTATCTTCCTCAGCCGTCGCCCGGCCGTGGGCCCACGAGACAAACGGCCGAGGAAACCATTTCAAATTAACTCCGGCTGCGTTACAGGCGCTTTTATGAAGATAAACTCTTTGGAGGATGTTTGCAGGAGAGAGAGCCCTTTGGAGCTGGCCAGAAGGTCAGAGGCAAAGTCGGCGGCGGGGACCGTACAATTGTCATTCGAAAGCTTGCGGCACTTCTCCCGGATTCAGATGTGCGTCTCCCGCTCGGTGACAGATGCTTCAAGCCTGTGACACGCTTTGTCAGAATTTCATTTGTCCCGGCCGCTTCGGCCTCATTCTTGGCAGATGCCAACGATAGGGGGGAGTGTTCGGTCCAGACCCCTTCCGCGGTCCTTGGAAATGAAGTGAGGTGTTTCTCCACCCCTGCGTTTCAGCTCAGAGACAAAAAAGCAAAATGCGCCCTAGAGCCCGGGAGAAGGGCAAATTTTTATTCATTCATTCGTGCATTCATGCATCCCTTTGCTTATTAATTAGTTAACTCGTTTATCAAACAATTCACTTAGTCTTTTAATCATTTCCCCAATCGCTTTGGGTCTTGAGTGTGAACCCTGACTTATTCGTCCTGATATATGTATATCAGAGCCTCGGTTTCCGCACCTGGGAAATGGGATGATGGCAGTGTAGGCTGGCACTAGGGCCACACACTTCGTTCACCCCCCGGCATGGGGCGAACGTCACAGGACGGGGTTGGTGTCATGAGGGGGTGGACGTAATCTCTTCTGCAGAGATGAGGTTGCCGCCTCGTGGTCACAAGGCCAGTGGGTGAAGGAGGTGGTTTGAGCCCAGGGATCTGGTTCCTTCGTTTTGATCTGTTCTTCCGCTGAACTTCAGCACACGCGCATTTTGCCGGGGGCCTGGGGACCCAGCCTTGGACTCTTCCGGCTCCACAGCTGAGTGGTATTTTGGGCACAGACCCAAACTCAGAGCCTTATGTTCCCTCTTGGACTTCTTTGGTTGGGAGGGGGGCCGGGGGTGCCTTCTTTGGGGTCCCCAGCAGCCAGCACAGGCCATGAGCTGTCACTGCCATTTTTCCAGCAAGCAAAGACCCTCCTGGGCCCAAGGGACCAGCTTTCTCTCCAACCTTGGGCAAGCTGTTCTCCTCTCTGGGGGCCTCAGCTTTCTTCTCTGCACAATGGGCCATAGGTGGTCTCTGAGCCCCTTTTGGACGCTGAGACTGTGTGATCTTTTGAGTGGAGAGAATGGGTGTCACCGCAACTCAAGGAACCCCTTTTGGGGGCACTTTGACGACACAGTTGACATTAATCAGTGCTTGGAAACTCCTTCCCCTCTGACCTTCCTGTCCCCAGGGAGCTTGCCCTCTGTGGAGCCCTGGGTCCTGGGGGACCCATTCCCACCCCCAGGGACTCTCAGTACCCGGAGATTCCCTGAGTGTTTTGCTTCACTGAACAAGTCACCAGCAAACACCAAAGACCCTTCCTTTGGGGCTCTCCGAGGATGGCAAACACCCCATCTCTCCTGCACCGGATTCCTTCGCTCAGCGCGGGGAGCCCTGCCAAGCGGGCCCCTTCCCCCTTTGCTGGGGGTGACGCATCCCTGCGTGCCGGGCACTGGAACGGGGTGAGGGGGGTTTATTGGTGCATCACGATGGGTGCAAAATGTGAAACACGGTGCTTGCATCCGCAGAGCGGGCTGCGGCCGGCGGGCCGGGGAAGAGGTTTTACCTGGCTGCGCAGAGAGAGGGTTTCGCTCAGTCTTGCCGGAGCCTTGCTGTTCACTTGGAGCGAGCCCAGGAAGGTGGAGAATCTGCAGGGTAGCGTCGGCAATGGCAACGGTAAAGCAAAGAGAAGAACATTCCAAGATAATATTTAAGAGGCTGGGAGATGGGAAGGGAAAATCGAGTTAGAGTCTAGGAGTTCGCAGCCCCAGCAGGTCTCCGAGGCCCCCCCGGAGAGGCCGTGGGATCCAGATGTGCCCGGAGAAGGCGGAGGGGGAGGGGAGGCAGGGCCGGGGGCTGGGGGGAGAGGTCTGTTCACAATTAGCCTTGATTTTGTGTGATGACATTCAAATTGTGGGCAAACATGAAAGCAGAGTGGTGAGGACACGTCTGTCCGAGCGGCCCGGGGATTAATCCGACATGAAGGACACGGGCCGGGGGCTGGCACCACATGGAAGCGTTTTGTGTGGGTTTTGATGTCGCGCCAGCTGAAGGGGCTTCGCCGCTCGGGCCGAACCGGCCTCCACCCCCACTGCCGCTGACTCCGGGCTGCAGAGGTTAAGTCCCGAGCACCAGGAGTTCCCGCCTCTTGCAGAGCAGCCCTCTGGGCTGCCCAGAACCGAATCCAATACGGCGGGCCCGGATGTCCCCGCAAAGCCAAGCACTGGGGGGTGCCCTGCGAGCCCCAAAGGCGGCGATGGTGCCGGCTGGTGATGGCGGGAGTGTCTGTGAGCTATTTTCAGTATTTCTGATGTTACAAAGACTGAAATAACCCACAAGCTGGGGGATTTGGCAGGAAGCAGCTTTCTTCTAGGGCTCTGTTGCGGTGGGCATTGGTTGGGAATCTTGGAATTTCATAGACGAGGTCATTTGGGGGCCTCAGGGTCACCTAGCAAAGGTTCCGGCTCAGGGGAGGCCTTTTCGTTGAACTAAATTCGGGAAGAGACGTCCTTTCGCCGTCCCTACACTGTGGTGATCGTTGGGACCAGAGAGAAAGGTGTGGCCCAAGGTACAACTTCAAGCTCTGCTTCTCGCCTCATGAGTGACCTGGACAGGGAAGCCAACCTCCGCAGAGCCTCAGTTTCCTCATCTGTAAAATGGGTCCTCCCTCCTAGGAGAGTTGTGAGAATTGGATGCTCTTAGTGTTGATAAAACGTTAGCATCTAACAGCACCTGATTGATCAATGGCTGTCCCAATTTTCAGCCTTTCTGGAGGCAGTGAGCACCCCAAGAAAGAGATTGTGATCATCGACACTGTTAGTGACATCGCTGTTTATTATTATCCAGAAAGGGCTTGGGGAAGGATGCAGAGTGCTACGAAACGTGCCTGTCGCTAAAATTAGTGCAAGGATTCCACTCCAGATGCTCAGCTGCCGGCCTCCAGCCCCCTGTGTGTGACCCGGGACCCCATCACGCCCTGGCGGGAGGACTGCCAGGCGTCTGAAGCCGTCTGGAAGCCCAGAGCCCCTCAGATGGGAGCGGAGGGGTGTATTTCATGCAGTCCCCGCGACCCCTGGGGGTCCCTGGGGAGCCAGGGAGGAAGGGGCCCTGTTTGGGTGGGGGAGGGGGAGGGGAGGAGAAAAGGAGCTGATGGGATTTCAGGATGCGCCGAGGTCAGCCTCCAGCCGGCTCGTCTAGGTTAGAGAAAAGCGATCGCCGCCCCAAACACGCCGCTTAATGCAGCGCGGCCGGCGCGGACAGCGTCTCCCTTCCTGCCTTTTCCCTCTTGGAGGAAATTCTAAATCCTCAACACAAATGGCCACCGAATTATATTTACATGTATTTATATTTTACAGTCACACGTATTTCGAGAGCTGGAAGGCGGGAAGAAAAGACTAAGGTTGATTCCAGATGGTAGCAACGTTTCATAACCGAGCCTCTGACCGTGTGGCGGGAGCAGGTGAAGAGAGGTGAACAGTGGTCGAGCTCGCCTTGGTGTCTGGGCTTTAAATAAACACAGAACCAGCTCTGTCCCCTGAGCAGTAGAAGTAAATTGTTCAAAGCAGCAAAGACGATAAGGTCTTCAAGCGCGGCGTGGATGGGAACAGTGGGACAGGCACGGCTGTTAGTGAGGTTGGCTCAGCTGGGTGTGCGTGTGAGGTCTCAGGGCTGATTGCCCAGCGAAGCTGAATGCTGAGATTGCCTTGCTCTAGCTTCCTGCAGGAGAGAGGGAAAGCCAGCATGACCTGTGCCCGTGTGGGTCAATCAGAGAAGAGAGAGAAACCGAGTCAGCTTGGCTATTCTGCATAGGAAGGCCCGGCCCGGCCACTAGCAAACCAGTTTCTGCCGCAGATCTAAGCAATTTGGGGTGACTTCTTCTCCTCAGTGGGGGAAGCAAGCTGGGGAAGGGTGGTGTTGAGAGAGGGTACATATCCCCTCTCCCAGCATAAAACTTCAGAGACATGGGCGGTGTCCCCACAGGGCCATGCAGTCGGGCAACGTGGTCCCTGCAGCCTTACTCTGAGTCCTCGTAGAACAGGGAGGCCCAGAAACCTGAAGGTGCGAGAGTGTCGTTTTCTGGGGAAAGGCCCCACGGAGAGCTGTCTTCCTGCCCACTGGGCTCCACACGCGAGACCCTGAGGTCCCCAGGTGATTGGCCAAGGTCTTTCGGCTGCTAAATGGCAAAGACGGCACTTGACCTGGGCCTTTCTAACTCCAAAGACCAAACTTTTTAAAAATTTATTCTTGCAGAGATAATTTATACAAATAAGATAAAATGCATCATGTAGGCATGAAGCACGAAGCAAAACAAAACAAACGACAGCCTCCCCACCACCAAGCTCCAGATACCCAGCGGTAACCGTGCGGCCGCGCCCCGCGGACCCCTCTGCCCACATCCCTGTCCTGCTGCCCCGGTAACTCCCCTCCCGGGTTCGGGGTTGGCTTTTAGTTAGCGACTTATCACACGTGTAAGATTCCGAAACAATACATCGTAGGGGCTGCCCGTTGCGGACTTGATATATAGGAAACGGCACTGCATGTTTTCCTCCTCCTTTCTTCGTTGTGTCTTTGAGATGCCTTTATATTGCTGCATGTGCCGTGATTAATTCATTGATTAGTCACCGTAAGGTTTTATTTCGCAATTGTTCAAGGCTCACTAGAAGCTGAGAAAACCATGCAGAGAGGTCCCGTGGACCCTTCAGCCAGCTTCCCCTAGCGATATTATCTTACAAGGAAGGACTTAGAATGATGAAGACGAGAAAACCGGTACCACGCTATTAACTTAGGGACAGACCCTATTGGGATGTCGTCAATTTTTTACACGCATTCTTCTGTTCTTTTCCCTCTTGCCGTACAGTTCTACGAAAATTTGCGTAGATTTGCACAAGCATGACAAGAGTCAGGATACAGAGCTGTTCCATCACCGCGGAAGAACTCCACAGTGTCACCTACCCCTTAACAGCGCGGTTCATTTACTGTCAGTGCCACAGCTGGTCTGTCCCTGAGTGTCCCACAGCAGATTCATCCCATCTCCCGGCGACGGCACCGAGGTGGTTTCCGGCTCGGAGCTCTCTTGAACTCCCTGCTACGAGCATCTGTCTCTTTGAGCACATGCACCAGAATTCCTCCCGGGTCTATTTCTAGGGGTGAAATTGCTGGGTCAGAGGGTATGTGCATCTCCCACTTCATGCCACGTCGCCAGATTACCTTCCAAGTGCTCGTAATAATTCACCCTCTCGCCGGCCGCGTGCTGCGCTGTTCCCCAAGAGACCCCAAACCGGGCCCCAAACCCAGCATCCGTACGGCGCTGCTTACAAAACCCATTAACGTTCCCTACGCCGGTCAACCCTCCCAGCCCCCTGTGAGTGACGGGGGCACCATTATCACCCCTGTCTGTTCAGGGCTGAGGTGGCCTGTCCGAGTGCACACAGAGTGCCAAGCACAGGGGACATTTCAGACCTCGTGGTCCGCCCGGTGACAATGACATTCAGGGCTTGTGTCGTTCTTATGAAGGGCCAGGTGCTGTCCTAATGGCTTCCTGTGTAGTAACTCAGTTTAATGCTCGTAAGAATCCTTATACCTATTTTACTTACGAAGATGGAGAGGTCAAGTAAGTTGCCCAAGGTCCCTCAACCAGGAAATGCCAGTTCTGGGACGTGAGTGAACTCAGGTGGCCGTCTGGGCATCCTGTCTGCTCAAACCTCTTTGCAAGCAGACACCGCCACCCTCCCGGTGCGTGACTTAGGTCTCACGCTGCCACCCCGCTCAGGCACCTGGAGCATCGCGCATGCTGGGAGCACAGCTTGGCTGGGCGGAGGGAGGTGCCAGCCCTCGCTGGGCCCGGGCGAGGCGCCTGGGTGGCACCTGGAGCTCGGAGCCCACCCCTGCCCCGAGGAGCCCGCAGGGACGCGGGGAGCACACGGAAGGCTCAATCCGATTATGCTATTAGCTTGGCGCTCTGGGGCTGTGCTCTGCCTCCGCTTGACAAAACGCAGCCCCCGAGCGGAGCCCTGATCGCTTTAGCCAGGCGGGATTGAGCTCGCACTTCCGGCGGCTTCTCCGTCATTGCTGGCTTAGCGCTGCCGAAGAACGACAGCAATAAATACGCCACCAATTTGCTCTCTGAATGTTCTTATTTGCAGCACGCCATGCAGAAAAAATATTAACAAAAAACAAACTCCTCGCTCATAACAGGCTGACGAGAGCCTCCTTAGAGTGGCAATGTTTGCCTCGATTTCTGATCTCTTTTCTTTCTTCCTAAAGGAGCTATAATTTGAGTTAAGCAGCCGCCCAGCAATGCTCTCCTGGGGCACTGAGCTGAGAGAGGCGGACGGCTGGGGAGAAGGTTGGCCCACGAGGAGGATGACGGACGGAGAATCTCACCCCGGGGACTGGAGACAGGAGGAAGAGGGGAAGCCTGTCGGCTGAACGGGGGACGATGTCCCGGAGAATTGTCTCCAGGGATGCCAGGAGATCCTGGGCATCTGGGGTCCTGAATACTAGGAAAGCCACTACCGCTTCCTGGGGCTCAATTTCCACATCTGCAAAATGGGTTGATTGAATGCCCTTTCCAGTTCCGACACTCTGTATTCGCCAACTTATTTTTCATTCTTTCTAGTCCTCTGGGTCCTGATCTGTCAAGGATTTCAGGGAGTGTGATCTGTCCCATGATTCCGGGATCGCCAAGACCTGGAGACACCAGAATTCTGTCGATCCATTGTTCTCTGATTTGAAGATTCCAGGAGACTGCAGATATGAAATTGGATATATCGGGAAGAATAACAGCAGGTACATCACTGGTGTAGCTGGGCAGCTTTGTGGGTGTGTGACCTGTGCTCAGTTCAATGCTCTGCTGTCACCGACTCGGGTAGGACGTGCCGGTCACTAAGCCCAGGCTTCACTTGCACCGTGGAAACCTCGCCCGAGCCCGCGTGCGGGGGCTTCAGCCCTGCCCTCCGCTGTGACCGCATTCTTCCACCCACGAGAAAATGTGTGCAAACGGCCCCTGGGAAGAGTCCCAGGAGTGGCTGTTAGGTGTCCCGTGTGTGAAGGGCAGGCAGGACGGAGAAGGGTTAAGGGAGGTGACTGCAGTGGAGACCCGCCCTGCGGCCTGACTCCCGGTCTTTGAGACCTCGGCCTTGGAAGAAAATGCCTTCGAGTGCCACTTCCAGAGGCACCTCTAAAACAAAGGGGGAGCTGGTCCCCACCTCAGGGACCCGCGTGACGGAGAACTGTGTCCACGAATAGAAAGTCTCATCACCGTGCGGGGAACATAGTAACTGGTCCATGGATGGAGGCTTTCGTTGCAAAGCACCTACTGTGCGCCGGCCATGGCTGGGATGCTCGTGCCAAGGCCCTGTGGCCTTCCGGGTGTGCAGGTCTGAAATGATCCGCGGGGCTGTGGAGCGGGCAACAGTGCTCATCCGTGCTGGTTTGCGAACACACCTGGGACGACTCTTCAGTAAAGGCAGAGCCTTCTGGTGGCAGCTGGGAAGTGTTCAGGGCACCGGGCCCCCAACAAACTTGCCCGTGAGGCGCTTGCTCCTGGCATTTGGGAGGAGCAGTCCCCATTTATGAGCGAACCTTTCCCCTAGTCAAGTGCGGCCACAGGGGGCTCTGCGGGAACCGCTGCTTGCGGCAGATGGCTCTGGTCTTCCTGAGAGCTGGTGATGCTCCTTCTGGGATGAGAACCATCTATGGCTCCCCAGTGCTCTTGAGATAAGTACCAAATCCTGCCCGTGGCTTGCAGGGACCACACGGACCAACCCCTCTGGTCTCTGCAGCCTCGTCCTCTTGCTCCGCCCTCCGGACTCCCTCCCACAGCCGCCATCGCCCCGACTCGGGGTCCCTGTGCACCTTCCCTGCCTGCTTCCCCCGAGCCACCGGTCCCTGGGTCTCCCCTGAGTACGTGCACATCTGTTTTCTCTTTGAAGGGGCACGCTTGATGGCGGAGGTTGGATTCCAGCACAAGCACCACTGGGCGGGTGAGGTCGAGTTCTAGCTGGTGTTCACAAGAGGCACGAGCACAGGTTTTGGACCGAGAGACCTGGGTGTGAATTCTGGCTCGGCTCACGCTGGCTGTGCGGGGCCGTCTTCACGCGCACGGTACCTACGCAGCCCCAAGGGGCCCTGTGCTAGATCGACCGCTCTGCTGTTGTTACTTTGCAATTCTCGATGATTTTCGAACAAAGGACTCTGCATTTTCATTTTGCACTGGGCCTCACAAGTCACACAGCTGCTCCTGCGGCTGTGAGACCTCGGATGAGTCATTTGACCTCCCTGGGACTTGAACTCTTCATTTGAAAAGAGTGATGGTCATCTCAACATCGCAGCGCTGCTGTGACGATTCTAACAATTATAATCTCATGTGCATAAATAATTACTGAGCACGTGCTAAGTGCTTGACATCAGCGAGCTCACTAACGCTCCCAGTCACCCTGTGAGGAAGGGTGACTACTGTCACGTCCATTTTACAGATGAGGAGACGGAGGGTCTGAGAGGCAAAGTTGCTTGCGGGAAGTCAGCAATGGAGCGGTGGGTGCAACACGCCTGGGAGCTCCTTGGAGGGGCAAGCAGAGCGCGTGGCCAAGGGTAGGTGCACGTGGTAGAGGTGCATCACCCCTTGCGGGAAGCAGACGCTGGCAATCGACCCGTCCACGGAGCCGTCTACCCGCTTTCCTTTCTGAGCCAGGAGCATGGAAAGCTCAAATTTTCAACAACCGTTAAGGGAACAAACTGTCTGTGAGGAGGAAGGCTTTGTTTCTCCCCGCCCCCGCCCCCTTCCCCGGCACCCCCGCCTGGCCCTGCCAAGACCTGAACGATTTCAGCTGCTTTGGCCAGAGCGTCCAGGAGAACACGGCGGATCCCGTGCGTGCAGGGCGGCGTGGGGGCCGGGGGCCGCTCTCCCCTTGCTACGTGAGTGTGGACAGGGAGCTCCCCTCTTCGGGCCTCAGTTTCCTCTCCATACAGGGGGCGTTCCTCTTTGCTCCTTCGTGCTATTGGTACAAAGAAGAAAGAGGAAAACCAGGAAACCGCACGGTCCATAAATCAATACTTTCCACTAACTGCCTTCTGCCCGCTGGCTGCGGCTCTGGCTCGTCCCTCGTGTGACCAAAAGGCCAACTCCCCGACCGGCCGCCCATCTCAGCTCTGACGCCCCCTCCCAGGGAGACCTGCCTGGGCTGCCCTGTTTGAAATCCGGGCTGCTCCACCCACTCACCCTCCCCTTTGCTCTGCTCTGCCCTTTCTGGTGTTTTGTTTTTTTTTTTCTCATAGCACCTATGACTTCCTAACCTCTACCACACTTTTAAAAACGTCTATTGGAGCAGAACGTGCATTTAGAAAAAATGTCTGCATCTTAAGTGTAGTTTGGTGCAGACCGGACATACCTGGAACCAGCGCCCAGATCGCGATGGGGACCGTCCCACCCCCTGCTGAACTCTAGTATTCACGTATTTATCTGCCCGCTTTCTGCTTCTGCTGCTAAAGCAATCGCTTCCAGAGGGCAGGAATCCAGTTTGTCTGTTTTGTGCAACGATCTATCCTCAGCCCTTCAAATAGTGCCTGGCATGCACTAGGTGCTTTCTAAATATTTGTTGAGAGAATAAATAATCTTCTTAGTACCCACAACGGCCTCAGGAGGTAGGTCCGATCACTGTCCCCCTTTCAGAGATGGGGAAACTGAGGCTGAAGCGAATGAGTGATTTGCAGATCGTAAAGGTTGTAAGGCTGTGATCGGAAGTGTGAGCCCTCCCGGAAACACGTTCTGGAACGACTCAGGAAGGCCGGTGCCTGGGAAACGATGCTGCTTTGTGGAAAGGCCGGAGTGTAGGGAGTGCTCCGAGCTTGGCCGGTCATGCCTGGGAAGCGGGGTCCCTGGGGTTGGAAGAGCCCAGGGCTGCTCCGACCTGGCTCTGCGCTGTAATTTCGGGAGGGGCTCCGGGGCCAGAGGCGTGCCCGCTGCCCACCCAGCACCCAGGGTAGAGGAAGGCGGGGGTGGAGACAGGTTGGATTGAGCTGGGGAGCTGCTGCTGCTGGAACTCGGGGGGCCCTAAGGCCAGCAGTTTGAGCCGGAAGAGGGCGGCTGGCATGAGACCCTTTGCGTGAGGTTGGCATGACGCACCTGTCCTTGGGAGGGTGATTGTGGGCAGCCCCATCTCCGGAACTGTGTGAGCAGAAGGGGCTTGGCCTCTGCTTGCAGGAAGGATGTTTGCAAGTGGGGGCTTTGACGAGAGAGAGAAAGATCAAGGGGTTCCCCCGAAGGGGCTTAGGTGTTCAGGGCAGACCACAAAGCCGCTGGAAGAAATGTGTGGAGCGTTTCAGTGGACCCAAGAGTTGGCTGAAGTGAAACTCCGTGAATACCTGGGTTGGGTTCCTGGTGCCCGAGAATGTCGCTCGCAGGTGCCCTTTAGCTGTCGGTTCTCTGCCGGACCCACCTTCTGGAAGTGCTTACATCCTACATCACGCCCCGCCCCATCCCTGAACCCTCAATGGCTCCCCGTCACCTATAGCAGTGTTCTCAAATGCCAGCGAGCAAAAGGACCACCTGGGGTGCTTGTCAAAATGCAGATCTCTGTGCTCCAGGCATTTTGTTTTGTTTCATTTTGTTTTCTCTTTTCTTTCTTTCTTTTCTTTTTCTTTTTTGAGACAGGATCTCACTCTGTCACCTGGGCTAGAGTACAGTGGCATCATCATAGCTCACTGCGACCTCAAACTCCTGGGCTCAAGCGATCCTCCTGCCTCAGCCTCCCGAGCAGCTGGGATTACAGGCACTCACCACCATGCCTGGCTAATTTTTCTATTTTTAGTAGAGAGGGGGTCTTGCTCTTGCTCAGGCTGGTTTGGAACTCCTGCCCTCAAGTGATCCTCCTGCCTTGGCCTCCCAAAGTGCTGGGATTACAGACGTGAGCCACTGTACCTGGCCTCCAGGCATTTTCTTGTAACATCCTCTACTGAGACATAATTCACATGCCATACAATTCACCCATTTAAATTGTGCAGGTCAATAGCATTTATCACATTTACATCACCACGACCCCACAATTAATTTTAGAATGCTTTAATTACCCCCAAAAGAAAACCTTAATGACCGCTACCACCCCCAGCCCTAGGCCAGCCCCTGGCAACCGCTAATCTTCTCCGTTTCTATAGAGTTGCCTATTTTGGATATTTCATCTAAATGGAATTGCGTAACACGTGACCTTTTGTGACCGGCTTCTCTCACGGAACATAACGTCGTGGCGCGTATCAGTGCTCACTCCTCTTCATGTCTGATGATACTCCGCGGCGTGGGTAGATTGCATTTCGTTTATTCATTCATCTGCTGACGGGCATTTGGGTTGTTTCCGCTTTTTCTCTAGCATGAACCATGCTGCTATGAACACTCAGGCGCAAGTTTTTGTGTGGACGAATGTTTTCATTTCTTTCGGGTCGATGCCTAGGAGCGGAATTGCCGGGTCGTGCGGTCGCTCCGTGTTCCTGGTTGCAGGAACTTTGTGTCTGCGGGAGGCGTGAGGAATCCAGATTTCCGTCCATTCTCCCCTCGTATCCCAGGATCCAATGTCGCCTTCTGGTTTGGCCCTGACCTTCTGCGGCACCAGCCCGAGCCGCCGTCCGGGTGCCGTCTCCGCTCCGACCAGCGAGGCCGTCTGTTTCCTGAGCAGAGCGTCCGCGTCCCCAGCTCTGCTCGTAACCATTTCTCCCACTTGGGGTGTCTGCTCCCCCGTCACCTCCCACCCACACCCTGTGGTCTCTGACACCCACGGCAAAGGCCAGATTTTCCGAGAAGCCCTTGTTACCCTCCCCAGCCGCTGTGGCGCCGTCTCTGCCTGTTTCAATGCTCATGGCTCATTTTCTTCAATTTGTAATTATTTGCGTGTGTGGAATTTCTAACTCACTGGATTTTCTGGAACCTAAACTATGCCTTCGTCATGTTTGCATCCCACAGTCTCGGCATGGTGCCCAGCACACACCCAGGGCCCAGTAAAGGTCTCTTAAATGTCCAGGTGGCCGGAAATGAGTTTACTCGTGTGGCCAGCTGGTCTGGAGACGCCACCACTTTGGACCGTGAATTTCCCAAGGGTAGGGCGGTGCCCGGGCTGGCCCACTTTGTTTGCCTCTTTTCTACCTGGAGCCTGGTGTCTAGTAGATACTCAATAAATATTTGTACAGTGAATGAGTGATCAATTAGACACTGAGTGCTTGAGCCAAGAGAACGGGTTTTGAGCAGGAACCTTGCCTGACAGTCAAGGAACCTGGGTTTGAATTCTTGTTCTACCTCTGGGTCTCACCCTTTGACCTGGGCAAGTCCATCTTTCCCCCTGGGCCTCAGTTTCCCCATCTGCAGGATGGGGCTGTTGGAGTAGAAGAATTCTAGCAATTTCTAGCTCCGCCAGCCTGGGATTGCCTTAGCCGGTGTGAGGAGCCAGCTTCGGAAGGGGATGCAGGGCGGCTCCTTTCTGTCTGTCCCGGGAGCGATAACTCAGGCGTTCTCAACTTTCATTTTTGCGATTGCAGAGATGCACAGGCACGCGGGGAATACACATTGTCCCTGGAGCCCGACCTGGGGCCTCTGATCCGTGCGACGTGTTTTAATGCATATTTAAAGTGGAGAAGCTCAGAGCATGCCACGCTAGGCCCGGTTCCCCGCCCAGCGGCTCCATCCAGGGCCGTCCAAGCGCATGGTTTTGTTCCATGCGGGTTGGCCCAGTCGGACAAGAAAACCTCTGCAGGGCCGGGCTCTGGTGTCTGGAAACCGCTTTCTGTCTCTATGGACTTATCTATTCTGGATATTTCATGTAAACGGAAACAGACAATATTTGTCATTTGGCATCGGCCTATCTGGCCTCGCATGGTGTTTTTGAGGTTTGTGCATGTCGCGGTGTGTGTCGGTTCTCTTTTCCAGCTAAACACTATTCCGGCGTGTGGATTCACGGCTCTCTGCTCGTCCAGCCATCAGCCGACGGACAAGATTCTAACAATTTAGCATCGACACCCAAAACGTGTGCCTTATTAGAAAAGTTCAGACAGTGGGGAGGCTTAGTGTCAAAAACGAAGTCAGCCTCTCTCCTCCCTCCCTCCCTCTCCAGATGTCCGTCGTCAGCAGGCCGCTGTCATAAACACCCGCGCATCGGACGCGTGCACACTGCAAGGTGGCGTAAACGGCCCCCCTAGCTGCCCCGTCCTGTAGCTGGGTTTCTTTCCTCCCTCTGAAGTCACCGGGAGGAAGGTGGTGGCTCTACGCATCCTCCCCTGGAAATCTGCCGCGACGTCCCGGTGTCCTGTTCTGTCACCCGGGTCCAGCCACAGAGGGGTTTCCCCGCGGTCACCGGGGATGAGCTGGAGGCGCAGGGAGGCAGTGGGGAGGGGCCTCTCCCGGGAGGCTGTTCCCCCTCCCTCTCTCCCCTACGGGCCTTCTGTCGTGCAGGGCGGGGGGTTTGGGTCTGAGCTCACTCAGCCCTCAACTTGGTCTATAAAAATCGCCCCATTCGCCAGGGCCTCCTCGGGGCTGCGACGTTAAGAATGATGTCCCCCCTCCCCTTTTGGCCCAGCTGGTCCTGGCCTCGTCTTCAGGAAGCTTCTACGGTGCTCAAGAGCTGGGGTGAGCAGAGGAGGAGGGGGCTGGGCCGGGGCAGGCCAAATTCTTCAGGGGTTGGATTTCCGTGGAGGTCGCTCCGTCTAAAGAAAACAAAGCGAAATCCAGTGCAGGTGGGCGCCTTGCTCTTTCCACCTGGGCGACCGACGGCGCAGGCTGCTCCCCGGGAAGGCGGCTTCAGCTGGGGAGCCGGCGGTCATCTATGTGACCCCCATTATGGCTCCGGGGGGGCTCAGTATGGGGGGCAGCCAGGAGACCCGGGGGCAGGGCTGGCTTCGTGGTCATGGGACCCCCACAATTGCACGGCGCCCTGCGCTCGGAAGGGCCCACATTTGCTGGAATCTCTGCTGTTGCTGTCTTGCAATTCTCCGTATCTTTTTAAACGAGGAGCGCTGCATTTTCACTTTGCACTCGGCCTGGCAAATCACGCAGCCTGTTCTGCCTCGGGTCCAGCTATAGCCTCAGCAATGTCGCTTTTGGTTCTTGCACTTTTTTATCTCGGGACCTCAGCTTTCCCAGCTGCAGAATGGGAGGATGGAAGGGGCCACATGGAGTGACCTTTGGGGTACCACCGGCTACTCCAAATACCTTCTTTTGAACTTCTCAAAAGCACCTGACAGGCCCCCACTAGAGCCACTTACTCTCATTTCACCGGAGAACTTGTCAGAAATGCAAATTCCTGGGTCCACCTAGACCTTCTGAATCAGAAACTCTGAAGGTGGAGACCAACAGTCTGTATTGTAACAAATCCTCCCAGGGAACACTGAGGCTGCTGAGGTGTGAGGTTCAGTGGTGTAGACCTTGGCAGCCTCTGCTAAACCCGGGGAACCCAGCCTGGGAGCCGGGAAACCAAGAGCCCCTTCAGATCTGACTAACTGGCTCGTGACCCCAAGCAAGTTGCTTCCCTGCTCTGGGTCTCAGCTTCCTCATCTGTAAAAGGGGCAGGTCAGATCTGCCTCGCCTTGAACGTGTCAGTACAAAGCATCCCAAGTACAGATCATTTTAAAAATTTTTATCAATAAGGAAATGAATGACTCTGGCCCTGGGTTACTCGGGCAGGCTGTTCTAGACACCCACAGGGGCCACCCCTTGCCTGCTACCCGGTGCGGACCGGAGCTTCCCTGACACCTGAAAAGAATTTTGTTTTGTTTTGTTTTGCAGCTGAAGAATGATGGCAAGGTTGGTGGAGAGAATGCAGACCTCTTTCTCTTTCTTTTTTTTTTTTTTGAGACAGAGTCTTGCTGTGTCGCCCTGGGTAGAGTGCCGTGGTGTCAGCCTAGCTCACAGCAACCTCCAACTCCTGGGCTAAAGCGATCCTCCTGCCTCAGCCTCCCGAGTAGCTGAGACTACAGGCCCACACCACCATTCCCGGCTAATTTTTCTATTTTTAGTAGAGACAGGGTCTCGCTCTTGCTTAGGCTGGTCTCGAACTCCTGACCTCCAGCGATCCTCCTGCCTCGGCCTCCCAGAGTGCTAGGATTACAGGCGTGAGCCACCATGCCCAGCCCTCTTTCTCTTACTTCTTGAAAGAGAAATGCAACTGGACATACTTTTTAACTTCTCTGACCCTCAGTTTCTTCATCTGTGAAATGGGAGAGTACTGCCCACCTTTCAGGGCTATCACGTAGATGAAAGGAAATAGTTTATAGAAAGGGCTCAGGGAGGGGGTGCAAGGGCACATCAATGAAATGTCCACATGATTACTCCACTAAAAACAGCCATCAGTTCCAGCCTGCCCTCGGTTGACAGGGGAGGGAAGTCTAAGAGCCAGAGGTCTCTTCCTTTTAGAAAATGTCACTGGAGGGAGAGAGCTGGAAGGCAGAGGTGCCCGTGATGCTGAGCAACCCATGGGCAGTGTATGAAGAGTGTCCCCACCCCAGGTCTCCTTCCAGCCTCGTGAGGGCCCAGCAGCCGCGACCCCATCTTGCGGAAGGACCGCAGCTCCAGAAGGGCCGTGTAGCCGCGCAGAGCCCGCAGGGCCTGATCTTGCCGCCGTCGGCCCCGCCTGTGCCGCGGCTCCCCCCTGGGGAGGTCCCTGTGGGCCCGGGAGTAAGCGGGTGGTTTCGATCAGTGCATTTCAAGTGCATCTTCACCTTCGGCGTCACTGGAGTCAGCAAAGATGCCACCAGAGCCCAGGGTCCCACTGCAGGGAGTGAAGGAAGACGGTCTCCAGGCAGGACGCCCAGGTCAGCTGGTAGCCCCGGGGCTTCGGGACACAGAGGGACAGAGAGGAGGCAGGGCAGAGGCGGAATCCTTGGGGCTTGGTAGCCCGGGCGGGGATGAGAGAGGACAGGAGGCGGAGCCTCACTGAGGCAGCCCCGGGCATGGGGGAGGGGAGGGGGGGCTCCCCTCTCCCCATGTGTTTCCAGTTCTGGGCCCTGTTTGCTTTGGAAGGGCCTCCAGTTAACTCCTTCCTGCCTGGCTGGCGCCTGAGCTGGCTGGGGGGTGGGCTTGGGGGCTGGGGAGGCTCCGGCTCTGGGCATCATCCAGGGGGTGCCGGGGATGGGACCAAGGACCCCCACCAGGCCACCAGGATGGGAGGACGTCTCTGCAGTGTGTGCCCCGGACACCTCTCTGACCTCCGCTTGGTCCTGCCCTGGGTCCCACACGTGCTCAGTGTCACACCTGCTCTGCACTCTGCCAGGGGTGCGCGCGCGCACACACACACACACACACACGTGCACACACACGCGCACACACACGCACACACACACACGCGCACACACACGCACACACACACACGCGCGCACACACACACACGCGCACACACACGCACACACACACACGCGCACACACACGCACACACACACACGCGCGCACACACACACGCGCACACACACGCGCGCACACACACGCGCACACACACGCGCGCACACACACGCACACACACACGTGCGTGCGCACACACGCGCGCGCACACACGCACACACACGTGCGTGCACACACACACGCACACACACGTGCGTGCGCACACACGCGCACACACACGTGTGTACACACACGTGCGTGCACACCCACACGTGCACACACACACGCACGCACACACACACACGCGCGCACACACACACGCACACACACACGTGCGTGCACACACACACGCGCGCACACACGCACACACACGTGCGTGCACACACACACGCGCACACACACACACGCGCGCACACACACACGCCCACACACCCCTGCACACACACACACACGCGCCGTCAACACACTCCTTAAGCTCATTTCCTCATCCTTCACCAGGACCCAGCCTGCCGGCTGCCATACCCCAAGCAGGATGGGGAAACTGAGACTCAGAGAGGGGCAGGGACCTGCCTGTAGTCACACAGTAGGTGACCGCACTGGAACCCAAACCTTGGCCTCTTTGGCTCTGGACCCCTGCTCTGGGTTGGGCGTGGGGGCCGGTTTCAAATCCACCCCCTCCTCCACCCTGCGGGTGTCCTGGGTACAACGTGGTCACCAGCTGGAGGCCCAGAGGGGGTGGGTCCTTGGCCCCATCTTCCTTCTGTTGGGATCAAGCCACTGGTCCCAAGTCTCTCCCGTCCACATCTGGCCAGAGTTCATCCTGTACTGTGAATATCTGAGCTAAACAAGTATTGCAAAGTGATTATTAGGGTTTGGTGTGGGAAGGGGTCTCCCCACCTGTGGACACCCTCAGGGAGAGGGGGGCCCTAGAGGCCTTCTCTCAGATGCTTTCCTTTGGGGGGATCTTCAAAGGCCATTTTTTTGTTTCAATCCACATTTTAAAAAATTAGCAGCAGGAAAAGAGGTGACCAAGTCCCCAGTACTGCGACAGCAAGAGCTAATATTTACCAGCTGCCTACTATAGGGTAGGTTCCATCATCCCCATTCCACAGATGAGCAAAGAGAGGAACAGAGAGGTGCAGCCGTTTGGCTGAGCCCAGGATGTCTGAACCGTCAGCAACTCCTACAGCGCCACCATCCTTCTTGGATTCTCACCGTGTTCCTGGGGCTTCTTAGCAGCTCTGCACGTGGTACACACGGGGCCGTGATTTGCTGATTGAGTGAACCCAAGGAAAGACACGGAAAGGGGGAGAATCCCCCCACCCTCCCAAGCTTGTTCAGAGCGGAGCAAGTGTCTGTGGGGGGCGGATGGAAGGGGTCGTGACCAGGGGCAGGACGGACGAGGACGCTTGTTCACTCGCCCACAAACACGAGCAAAGCCGCGTGCCGGGTGCTGGGACACGCCAGAGACCAGATCCGCGAGGACACAGACTGCCGCAGGCGCCGACGTTCCTCGTTCCCCTTCAGCCTGCTGGTCCCTGCGTGACTCCGGACAGGCTGCTTTTTCTCTCTGTGCCTCAGTTTCCAGCGGTACTTGCCTAAGTTTCAGAAAGACTGGATTTCAGAGTCAAGTTCTTCCCACCTCTGAATCTCAAAAATCACGGAGCAAAGTTTTCCTTGCTGCTGAAAATGACTCGATGTTTCTGCTGTTCGGAGCGAGCTGAGAAGGGCTTTCTTGATCCAGAAGAAACGTGCGCGGCTGGAAAGAACCGTTTCTTGGGAACCGCGTACCCAGGACTTCGACTCTGTGGCCCTCACCTGTGGCTGGGTGGCGGCGGGCGAATCAGCCAAGCTCTCTGGGCTTGGGTTTCCCCATCGGTGAACTGTGGACCTTGGATCCAAGGAAGCCCAGGAAACGCGCGGCCTGTTGAAACGTGGAAGGGCGTCCCGCTTGCTTGCTTAGGGACGTGTCCGGGAATGTTAGAGCCGACTGCCACCGTGAGCCTTCCTGGGTCTCTTTGGTTTCACTTTCCTGCTCTGCAAATTGGGGGAAAAGTATCCACCCCGAGGGCTGGTGAGCTCATGGAGGGAGAGGCCCTGACACGGACCCGGCACCCTGCAGGTGTCCGGGGAATTGTGGCCAACAGCCAAATGCCGTTCCTCCAGCTGGCCAGCCAGCTGTTAGATGGGAAGGCGCTTAGTGAGCCTCTGTCTCACTTTGGGCTTGGGGAAACTGAGGCTCAGGATGTTAAGCCCTTTTCTAAGGCCCAGAGAATTACTGACACTGCTGGGGCTGGCCCAGGCCTCCTAAATCTCAGCCCCAAACTCTTACTACCCCACCAGGGCGACACCCCTCCACCGCGGAGGGGTGTTTTCACAGTGCTGTTTGCACCACGTGTGCACGTGGCTGTCTCTTGTGAGATTTCTTTTCATTCTGACAACAGCCTATGAGGTGGGCGCTATCGTGATCGCCGTTTTATGGGGAAGGAAACTGAGGCTTGGAGACCTCGGGGGTGGAACGTGCAATTCCTGCAGCAGGTTACTTGGAAATCTCTGGCTCTCTCCGCACTGGAGAAAATCCATCAGGAGGCAAGTGAGTGAGGATGATGTCATTAGAATCCACACTAAATGAAATGAAAAAGGAACTAAGTCATTCCCGGGTGTCAGCACTTGAACTGTTCCTGGCAACAAATGGCTCGGGACGTCATTCGCAGCCAAGGGTACCAGGGTGGGCCTTAGTCATCATCGGTTTGAGTCGGAAATGATGTCGACGTCCCCAGAGCCTCAGAGTCACTCAAGGGGCCAAGGTCGGGTAAATGGAGGCTTTGTAAAAAGATTGGGGGCACATAGACAGCCATGCAGGCTCTGAGATGGGCTTGCTGTGTGACCTCAGGGCAGTCACTTGACTTCCCTGTGTCTCAATCTTCTCATTTATGATTTGAAAGGGTTTGGAACAGAAAATACGTAAGGTCCCTTTTGACTCCGTCACCCAGGACAGCAGCTTATATTCTGGTTAAGAGAGTGGGCATTGAAATCTGAAAGATCTAGATTCAAGTTCTGATGAAGAAGCCAGCCCCTAAGAGGCTTAGGCAAAACAAAACAAACAAACAAAAATGGGGGAGGGAGGGGAGTAGTATTAATAACATATTGGCCGAAGTAATTTTACATATCTGCATATGTTCAGCTTCAGGAATGGCTTGATCCAGATGCTCGAATGAGATCACCAGGGCTCCATTTCTCTGCCTTTCCAGCTTCTGCCTTCTGCCATTTTGGCATCACGATTGCCACCTGACAGGTGCAGGCCGCGTTGCAATGGTGACAAGATAGTGCTGTGGCTCCAAGATACAATTTTGTCACCTTTTTCAACTCCAGAGAATACAAACGTCCAACTGTTTCATTGTCTCTGATTGGATTATAGGCACGATCTGGAACCAATCATTGTGGCTGAGAGGATGGGCGAAGCAACTAACCTAAGCCAATCGGGACCCACCCTTTCCATGTGGGTGGGAATAGAATGGGGAGATATGACACAGTAACATTGTTGCTGAAGAAGAGGTGAATGGAGGCGGAGGGGTGGATAAAAACATTCACCGAAGCAAGTCACCACCGGATACTTCATCTTTCCTCACGTAAACTGGGGATAGCCCTTGCATTTTCCTGTTTACTGCTCACCTAAAATCCTCACACTGTCCCCGATTTCCCTTCCGCCTTGCCATGACGCAGAGCATGTGACTTTCCAGCAAGAGCGACGCATGAGAGCCGGTGTGAGCTCTTCGTGTACATTTTTCCCTGCTATGGTGAACATGATGCCGAGACAGTATTGGGAGAGCAGAGCCATAGCACGGACTCGGATTGGATCACTGAGTCACCGCGTGGAGGACAGCTACCCTGGGGAGTGATCGGACTTAAATAAGACTTTGTGCGAGCTGGAAATGAGCCTGTTTGTATTAAGCCACTGAGGTTACCAGACGTATTTATTATTGCAGCACAACCTAACCTACCTAATATGATACGTGGCTTTCTTTATTCATGGAATCCTTCCGTGCCCTGATGTGTAGACCTGGCTCATTCTTTCACATACCCTCCTAATATTCCAGGGTATGGATACACCTTGACCTGTTTAGCCCGTCCCCTTCAGATAAGTTTTGGATTACTGCTAAGTGACACTGTTGCAAACAATGGTGTTTAAACAACACCCCAGAATCCTGGCCCCTCCTCACACATCTCTGTGCGCCGTGAGCCCTGCAGTGGCATTGCTGGGTCAGGAGCCTGCGCACGCCACGTTGCTAGAGATATCGCCAAATGATCTGCCCAGAAACGAGTCCTGGGTTTTCCTTCCCACCACCAGTTTTGGAGAGAGACTGTTGGCCCCACCTTTGCTAAGGAAGAATATTATCAATCTTTTCATTCTGGTCGATGTGATAGGACATGGTGTCTTATTTTAATTTGCGTTTCGTGGAAAGTTTTTCTGTAGGGTTGGACCTTTCGGACATCCTGCCAGCTTCACGCTGCTTGTTGGAGAGAGAAAAAGATTGGACGCAGAGGTAGACACTGGAGGGAGAGGGCCACGTACACGGACACGAGACAGGGCAGGGAGACGGAGACCAGGGTAATGGCGGGTGCTGCCATGGGTGTGAGGACAGATTCAGAGACCCCTCCGTGCGGGAGCTGGAGAGATTCGAACCTACGGGAAAGTGCGGGGAGGGAGACAGAGGGGGACCAGCCTCTGTTCCTTCCCAAATTCACGCCCCAGCTCCCTGTCAGTTTCACTCAAGCCGGGCTCACATCCTGAAGTTGGCCCCGGTCACCTCTGTGGCCCACGGCTGGGGGACCAGCCAGCATCTGGGCTGGGACTGGGGCTGGGGAGGGCCGTTGGCTCCGTTCCTGTTGGCCCGAAGCCGCGAGCCTGGCTTGTTTGTGTAGTCCTTCATGCTTCTTCCCCGTATCTCAGTGTTTTTGGCTCAGAACTGGTCCCCTCCCAGCCAGGGAGGAGATAACTCCACTCGGTCCAGGCCTCTGGGGCACCGGGAAGGACGTCAGGAAATAGCCGGAGCATTACACACCTCCCCACCTCCGCCGCGCAATCTCATTTTCATACGGTGTGGAAAAAGAATGAGGTTGCCGAGGGAGGCTTGAACATTTGGAGCTGCTTCCTGTTTTCTCCCTGAATCAATCCTCTTCCCTGAGACGCCGTCTCTGGGCCTGTTGAACCCTGTCTTCTGGCAGGAGTGTGGACTGCGTGTCTACACACGTCCGTACACTTGTAAGCTATGTACTCAGTGAGTCAATCAACAAACGTAGGAGAACCTAGGGGACTTCTTATCCTCCCAAGAAAGAAAGAAAGAAAGGAGTCAGCCTAGATGCCTCTTCTTCCAGGAAGCCCTCCCAGATGCCACAACGACCTTCTTTGTCTCATCACCTCCACACCTACCATGTTGAATACAAGATCCAGCACACAGCAGGAATGAGTTGATGGAATTAGGGCCGACACTTTTATTATAGAGCTGAGAACAACTGGTCCGGAGGGGACAAGGGACTTGCCTGAAGTCATGCAGTGTGTCAGTGGCTGAGGGAGAAAGTGGAGCCCGGTGTTCCTGATCCCTAGGGCAGTTTATTGCAGGTCATCACGCAGGACGCGCAAAGAAACTGACCATGACTGATCAATGACTTCATAGTCCTAACTTCTTTGGAATTTCTTCAGTGAGGGAGCCACTGTCTCCCCATATGACTGATGCAGAAACCGAGGTTCAGGGAGGTTGGTGCCGGCTCTGGGTCACTCTGTGGAAGATCCAGGGTTTGAACCTTGAAGTGGCTGCTTCCAAAGCCTGGCGCTTTCGTTCGGTAGCCCAGAGGGCCGGAGAGGGCCGGGCCAGAAACTCTGAGCAGGACTCTTTTTCTATTTTAGGCTCTTTTAGAAGGAAATCATTGATACTCCGTTTAGTCAGACTTAAAATCCACTCTTTAGGAAGTTTCATCCAAATCCGAGCCTGCTTTCTCCTAGAGCTCACGGAAAGTCTTTGCAGCTCTGCGCCGGCGGAGAAACTCGGACAGCGAAAGTTTCCTTTCTGTCTGGGCATCGGCAACGATTTCCAACTGGGCCCTGGAGACGCTGACGTGGCCCCGTCGTTGGAAAATTGGAGGAATGCGGAGAAGTTTCCAGAATCACTGGCGGCTTGAGGGGCAGGACGCCCAGTGCGGCTGCGTTGAGGACCACGCCTGCTCCCAGTCCCCGCTGCTTCCTTCCACGTGACGGCCACGCCTGCGCACACACGCAGCGAGCACGCACACCTCCCGCTCACGTGCGGTGCACACACCCTACCTGTGCACGTGTGAACACGCACAAACGCGCATGCACGCTGGACTGGAAGGCTTTGCCATCTGAGACCTCATCCCCCCTCTCTGGGGGGCTGTTTGGCGACCTCGTTAATCTTCAGTTACTTTCGTCTGTACAAGCAGGGAAACTCCCAGGCGTGCGTGGAGGACACAAGGTAACACGTGCACCCGCTCCCTAGCGTCACTGAGGTCATGTGTGACCGTGTTGCTCGGGGCTGCTGCCCCATCTCTCGCTGTCCTGGGTAGAGACCACTCTGTCCCTTCCTCTTAGGGCCCTTGCTTCCTGCGCGTTCCCCCAGGCGACCTCTGATTGGTCCAGCTCATCCTCCGGCTGGTTCCCATAACGCACTGACCAACCAATGAGGGGCTTGCGCTAGGGCACATGCCCATCGCTTTGCCCAATCAGGGCGCCCGGGAGGGCAGGTCCCATGACCCACTCAAACAATGGCTACTTAGCGATGTAGGCGTGGCAGGTGGGGACCCTCCCAGAATGGGGGGGCAGGCTCCCCCAGACAAGCCTGGAGCAGCCAGTGAGAAGCAGAGGCTCAAACCCCGCTCTGCCATTTGCGGGGTGGGTTAGTCCTCAGGGCGGCGCTGCTTTCCCGTCCCGCTGCGTAATTCAAGCCAGGCCGTCAGCACCGGGTCGGTTCTCGGTCCATGTGGGCCTTGCTGCCTCCGGAGTCCAGGCATCGAGGAGTGTGGACATCCTTCTCTTCAACCTTTGCTCAACACAACTGCCCAATGCTGACGACAGTTGGAACCAAGAGGGTTCGTATAATTTTAAGCCCCGATGTGCCCCCAACTTGTTTTGGTCCACGAATTATTGCGTAGCACCTGTTGGCATCTTGGAATGCAAACTCCTTCTGATTTTAAGCACCAGCAGGGCCAGGTCTAACCTTGGATAGTACCTGGGCTGGGGGCTCCCAAGGGAACCCCCGGCTCTGTTGTTCGGAGCGCCTGGGGTGAGGCGGGTGCCTTCTAGAACAGACCAGGGTAGTGATATGTCCCAGAGAGACCCACGCAGCAGTAACTGCTATTGTTTCAGAACTTTTCTGTGGCACGTCTCGTACCAAGCCAAATGCTTTTCATGAACTGTTGGAGTTTCACTTTTGCTTCGAAGCGTCGATCGGCCAACACTTACTGTGTGCTTACTATACGCTGGGTGCTGGGGACGCAGAAATGAGCCTGATGCAGTCCCGGCTGCAGAGAACTCATGGTCTAGCGCTCACAGGCAAGTCGAGAACGGTTACCCTTCCCTGCGATCAGAGACCTGCACAGTGCCCGGCACTCGGCTGCCTTTGAAGAGATGTCTGGCCAACGCGTGGAAGCAACATTCACGATGAGACAAGATACGGTTGCCGCAAGAAAGAAAATTCCCATTCTCCTTGGGGAAATCTGCAGAGGGCGTCATGGAGGAAATTATACTCCGCGTTGGGTCTTGAAGAAGGAACAGCGTTTGCTCAGGAGGGGAGGGGAGGAGGGTGTCACACGTGTTGCACGCCCCCCTCGGCACGGAACATCTCTGCGCACGCCAGCGTGGTTCCACGGCCAGCATGCAATGTTCTTTGTCTGAGGGTTTGTCTGGCCTAGTGAAGGACAGGCAGACAGGGACCGGGAATTAACGCCCCCGGAGAGCCTTCAGCCACTCACAGTGCGAGTTGGTGTATCAATACCCCGGCCCCCTCCCTCCCCAGGGGGAGCACACGCCCCACCCAGCCTTCCCCAGTGGGAATTCCCGGTTGTTCACGGTGGTGACCGCCCGCCTCCGACAATGCCTCCTCTCTGCTGACTCCCCCCCCCTCACTGATTCATCCACTCTCCAGCAAGGCCCTTCTGCACATTCTCAGTAAATCACTCATCTCGGGGCCGAGCTTCTGGGGGAATCCAAACTCAGACAGCGAGAGGGGTGTGGGTCACGGACATGCTGCGTTTCTGAAACGTGATGTGTGACCCACCGTCAACGATTAGGCTAGGAATCCGTCATCACCGGCCACCTCATTCTGCTCTGGGTCGGGCCGGCCCGATGGGGCAACGTCGCCCCCAAGTCTTGCATTGCGGGCGAAGGCTCCGGTGCTCCCAGGAGTGAGGTGACTTGCTCAGCAGCGCGGAGCTGGTGATTGTGCCGTGCACGCTGGAGGCCAGCGGATGGTGCTTCCAGGCCTGGCGCATTTCTGCACCACCGTGTCTTGCTGTGTGTCTTTCGGGACTCGGTTTCTCTGCAAGTGACTGTATGATGCTCTAGGGCAGGGCGCACGGTGTGTGTCCCCGTGGGCTGGTGAGCTTGGTCCCTCGGCAGCAAACTACCTTTTTCCCTTGGGTGGCTGCCGGGTCCCACGGTCCCCTGGAACAAGGTAGGGGACAGCAAGAGGGTGTGTGTGTGGCGGGGGACGGGGTCGGCAGCAGGTGCTGCTCTGTGCAAACGACTCCAGCCCTGCGGGGCGAGGCCTGGGGGCCGCCTCTCTGAGGAGCTGGCGATCAACCCCGAAGGTTAGTTGGATGTACTCCGAGCATACAGGGAAAGAGGGGCTGGAAGAGTCCTTGTAGGATGAAGGCATTCGAAGAGTCCAAAAGAAAGAGAAGGAGCTTCCACGAGTAACAGGTTGGGAATTCCCCAAGGGAGGGTGTCATGGGGATTTGTCATTTTTCTTCTCTTCCCAGACCAATGAGTCGCTGCACTGGGGGCACCAGCCCTCTCCATTCTTAGCCCTGTGGCCGGGGTGGTGTGGAACTCACCCTCCACTCCAGGGAGTGCCCGACTGGCTTAAACCCATCGGCGTTTTCCACCGCCGTGCCATAGTGATCGGCTCAGGGGCAGACCATGAGCGACCATCACAAGCCAGAGAGATGCAAGAAGGCATTGGCTGGGGTTTCCAGAAAAGAGTTTGCTCATTTTTCTGCTTGACAGTGAGGAGTAAGGATATAATCTCTGAGATGGATGTGGTCAAATTGCTACCAGGCCAAGAGTCTCTGGACCTTACCTCGGGCACCTTGGAGCTCGCTGGATGCCTCAGAGGGAAGTGAGAGAGAAACAAGCACCACAGAAGGTGGAGTGGAGAGACAGAAACTGGGACACTGGGGACAATGTTTGAACTGCTGGATCAAGCCTTACCTGAAAGCAGTAACTCTAGGCATTTTAATACATAAGTTAATATATTTCTTTCTTGTTTTTTTTTTTTTTTGGATGGAGGTTAGTTTATTGAGGTATAAGTTATTTATGGTTTAAAATTCACATTCTCTAGTGTACAGTTCTATGTATTTTGACAAACACATGTAGTCATACAGCCAATACCACCATCAGAATATTAACGGTTTCATCCCTCCGCCACAAATTTACTGGTATTCCCTCCCTGTCCTATCTAAAACAATTTTTTTTTGATTTAGACCAATTTCAGGTGGGTTTTCCGTAATGTGCATATCAAGAGTCTGAACTGATAAAAGTCCCCAAGATCACCTCCTCCCTCCCGTTCTCCTCACCCTCTTCCTGCAAAGATGAGTTAAATACATAACCCTGCCCCAGGCACCGTGGCAGCCCCAGCCCTCCTTCCTGTTCCTCTCTCCAGCAGCCCGACTGGGTATCTGCCTTTGGGTTTGGAGGAGACGCTCGCTTTGAGACACAGCCTCCGTGCTGGAGGAGACCGGCAGGGCCACTTTGCCCAGTCCTCTGGTTGCAGAATTGGGGAACCCAAGTGCCAGTGAGGGGCTCAACCCCTGAAGGCTGCCCACTGGCAGGTCCTTCAACGCTAACCCGTGCATCACACTCGATTGTTTACAAAGCCCTTTCCGATCCGCGATCTCCCCCCATCCCGAGGAGATCCGATCTGGAAGACGATGGACCTTGGACACAGCCACCCGGCAGAGACCGCGTTCTGGGGAGGGGCTGCCTTCACCTGCATCCGTCCCCTGTAGCTCCTGCTCGAGGCTCTGACCGCGCCGGGAACCCCTTCCTTCCCCGGGAGGAGGTCCGCCCTCCTCTAAGGTCAAGCCCTGGAGGAGAAGAACCAGGCGGACCCGGGTTCGAGTGTCGATCCCACCACTGCTGGAGTGTGGGCTCCGCCCTTCGCCATACGGTCCGGTGAGGGGCTCCTGCCGTAGCCACGTGTCGCCGCGAGGCGAGAACCCTGAGGCTGCGAATGCCTTCCCCGGAATGAGGCTGGAGGATGCGTGGGCAGAAGAGACCTTGCTCGGGTATCTTCCAGGTGCCACGTGGCGCAGGATTTGCCCCGGCTTGATCAGCTCCCTGTGGCAGGGAGGCTCCAGGAATGCGGGCAGGCCGCCGTGCAAAGGGGAGTGGCCACGCCTCGGTGCCCACCTATGCGCAGCGCCTTCTGCGTACCGAGGGCTTTCCTCTGTTCGCCCTGACCCCGAGTGACAAGGTCAGCATTCTCAGCCCCATAGAACGGAGACTTGGAGACACTCAGCCATCAGCCGGGGGCTGCCCACAGGGACCGGGGGAGTGTGGGTACCTGGGTCCAATGTCACTGCTGTCTCTGCTTCTGGGTCACTTGGGGCAAGCTGTGTGTCCCCTTCTTAAGAGCCTTGGTGGCCCAGAGGCAAAAGAGGAGGAGGCCGGGAGTGAACTAGTCGTGCTCTCAAGCTTGGGTGCGCATCGGAACGCCCCGGGGGGCTGGTTGCAACACCGCACTGCTGGACCCACCCAGAAACGCATTGCTGGTTCATGAGGTCAGGGCTCGGGCCCAAGAATGTGCATTTCTAGCACGTCCCAGGGGTGCTCTGCTCCGGGGACCACGCTTTGAGAACCACCGGGCTAGACGATCTTGGGTCCTTTCGAGCCGTGACGCTGAATCGTTTCTTCCAAGTACTGCCAGGTCCTCTTGCCACCCCCAGGATCCATGAGCCACGTCCCCACCCAGTCAGGTGGGTCACGACAGAGACAATGACCCGAAAAGTTTTCTGGCAGAGGAAGCTGCCCAGATAGTCAAACCGAGGTCTCCACAGCAACGGAGGTGGCATTGAGCAAGTTCAAACACGGCACAGGTGAGAAGATGACACAGAGCTTTGGGATCGACATTCCGTGAAGAATTGGAGGGCAGAGCCAGGGGTGGCAGCGCAGGGGGCGTTGGGGTGACAGCTCCCCGGAAGCCTGCACCCCCGCCCCCCCCAGGATTTGCACCGCCTCCGCCAGGCTGCTCTGATATATCGGCTCTCTCCCCAGAGCCTCCCAACTTGCCGTTGGTAAACAAAGCCTTTATTTCCCGGGCCGGTGGGGAAAAATTTCAGGCCTTTATAATTAAGTGTCCCGGTGAAGGGCAGCTGCCGAATTCTGGCGCTGGGTGCCCGTCAGGCCGGTGATGGATGGTCACAACACGTCATCCCACGCCAGCCGGGCGGTGAGCTATGGGGTCGTATATCACGGCAGGCCCGGCTGGTGTTCACGGCGCTCGGCGGAGGCCACGGTCGGCGGCAGGCGGGGGCTCTGGCTGGGCCGGGGGGCTCCCGTAACCTCTCATGGCACAGACGAGGACGCTGGGGCCAGCGTGGGCTGGGGTCGGACCCCAGGCCTGCTCTTGCCTGCCCCGGCGCCCCCGCCCATCCAGCCCATTGCTCTGGAAGAAATCTAGAGGCCAAACTCGATTCTCCCCTTTCCCTTCTCCGTATGTCCAGCCCGTGGGCACCGTTCCCGCTCGGTCTGTCCCCCAAACGGCTCTGGAATTCATCTGCTTTTCTCCTGGTCGTGGTCCCCGTCCAAGTCACCGCGTCTCCCTCCCTCTTGCTGTGCTCTCCCACTGCCGATGGGACGAAATCGCCTGGCCCTGAAGGTGGCCCTGTGACTTTGCAAACGGAATGAAGCAGAAATAGAAGCATGTCCGTTCCAGTTTAGGCCTCAAGGGACCTGCAGCCTCCACTCTCCTGCGCTTCTGCCATTGCTGCGAGAAGGACAAGCCCGGGCTAGACTCTCCGATCCCAGGAGGACGGGACTCTGGGACGAATCAGCTCCGGCTACAATGCTTCAGCCAAGCCCGCACCACAGCTGCCCCAGAAGTGTGAGCCACGGTCGTAGACGATGGCTCTCATACCCCACCATGGTTCGGGGATGGTTGTCACGCAGCAACAGCTGACTGATACACACAGTCCACAGGCCGGCGCACGACTTGGGCCCTTCCGGCCTCTCCAGTCTCATCTCCTGGAGACTCATTGCTCTTCCCTCTCTTGGGGTCTTCACCCACGCGGTGCCCTTCACCTGGAAAAGCTTTTACAGGGTCACGTTCTTCCCGCCCTTTGGTCTCAGTGTAAATGCCACCTCCTTAGGGAGACCACCCCATCAAAAGTCAGTTTCCCAGCTCGTTCCAGTCTCTGTTTCAGTCTCTCACGCATGTCCTTTGTGCAACTTAAAACAACAACAATTTGAATTACTTTATTTTTCTGCCCTCACCATGCTCCCCTCCCCCACCAACTGTGATTTTTCCGTCTGTTTTTTCTGTGGGAACCAACCTAGGCAAAGGGGCTGTTAGGCGTGGGGTCCACGAGCCAGGGCAGGGACACACGTCTGTCATGCCATCATCGTGTCCCTGGCGTTCACGCCTTGCCTGGCCTAGAAACAGGCTCCTTGACTCTCGTTGGGTCAGCAGATGAAAGAGGAAAGTTCCTAACTCAGAGCTTAGGTGGCTTAGACCCAAGGGGCTGTGACCCTTTGAAATGGTGAGCACATAGCAGATCACAGCCTAGGAGGGACCATGTCAGGAGACAGGTTCTATGGAGCGCTAACACCCTTCTGGGCTTCAGGGAGTTAATCTGATCTTTTTTCCTGCGGACCTTCTCAGAGGCTTTAATATGCTAATGCACCCTGGGATTCCCAGAGGAGATTAAGAATGCCCAGTTGCCCAGCAGTATTGACCTGGGGACCCTTTCATCTGGGACCATTTTGTGGAATTCCCAGTCTGCAGGACACATTGGCCTGGAATAGGGTCACAAACTTCTGTCTCAGCCGACAAATTCGGCCCTTAAATGCTTGTTTCATTAGGCCCTTGTAGGGTTTTCAAAGTCAACACCTCTTATTTAAAAATTTAAAAAACCACCTTCCCAGCTTCTCTGACAGAATTAAGAAGTGGGCGTCCTGGGTCCACCTGCCTGCGTGGCGATGCCCAGTGGGAGCTGAGGAGCCTCCTACAGGTCGGGCCTGCACCGTCTAGTTTTCCACAGTCCTCACCGCTCCCTACTACCTCGCGCTCTGTTCTCCTTACGCATTTGCCTTCCCTGTCTGGCCCTAAGCCTTCTGAGTCTGCCGCCGGTGCCCCAGAAGGTCCCGTGCAGCCCCAGCAAGCCGAGCTTCGCCCATGGCTCCAAGGGAGGGTCTCTGGGCCTGTCTGGGGGTAGGAGATGGTTCCAGTGACAGCCCCACCCGGGGCAGGACAAAGGGAAGGAGAGACAAAAGGGAAGGCTCAGATTTCTTTTTAGAGGCCTTAGGGTTTGGGGGCATGGGGGTGGTGCGGGGGAGGGAGGGGGCCCGGGGCCCGGGACTGGCCCCTCTTGCCTGCGAGGTCAGAGCTGGGCTCACTAGAGGACCAGCTGCAGGGAGTCCTGGGGAGGTTGGAGGCTGCGTGACCCGGGCTGTGACCACCAGCCTGGGGGCCGGGGCTGGCGTGATAAAATTGGCCACAAGAGTCTGGTTGAAATCCCAGGATCTGCACGGCCACAGGTTCTAACAGAAACAGGAATTATTTTTTAATAGCATGGCCAGAGCTATCATGTTGATGCTTCCTGTATACTGGCCATCGTGTTAAGCCTTTTGCACACACTAGACCAGTGGTTCTCAAAGTGTGGCCCCTGGAACGGCAGTCTCAGTATCCCCTGGGTGGGAACTTGCTAGAAACGCAAACTCGGAGGGATTAATTCTGGGGATGTGGCCCAGCCGCCTGTGTTCTGCGGATCCCCAAAGGTGGTTCTGGTCTCGTTTATTTAACTCTCACCACTGTGAGGCACATATTGCCATGGCCTTGATTTTACAGATGGGAAAACTGAGGCCCAAGGTGACAAAGCGATTTGCTGGGAGGACTTGAACCCAGGCTGGTCTCAACCCAGAGCACCGGTTTGGGCTCCAGGAATAACATAAATTCATCTGCTGGCAAAGCACCTTCGGGTGTCCCATCCTAGGGAACCGTCGTGAACACAATAATGGTTAAGAGGTGAGGAGACAGCCCATTTCACAGGTGGGCAAACTGAGGACCAGAGCGCAGGGGGAGCAGCTCAATGGAGCAGGATTAGAACGGGGTCTCCTGGTCCCCACTCAGGGCTCTGGGATGGAGACCCAGCTTTGCAGGAGGGTGGGCCAGGCACACATGGTGGCCCACCTTAGGGCGCTGCAGTCCACTTTAACTGCAACTGATGGATTGTGCCCATTTTACAGACAAAGCCAGTGAGACAAGACAAACTGTCTTGCCCAGGGTCCCCCAGAGGACCAGGGGTAGCGCAGGGGCTCCCCCCCGGGAGGCAGACCACAGCACCCCACAGCTTTGCCTGAGGAGGGGCTGTGGCCGTCACCTCTGCCACCTTCCCTCTGCATCAAAGACACCCATGGAACGTTCCAGGCCTCGCCCCTCCCGCCTTTGCTCCCAGGAATCAACTCTCCGCTTCCCTTCTAGGTCTGTCCAATGTTGTTCTCACTCTGCCGCCTCCGGGCTGCTCCGCGAAGCCGTCGCTTCTCCTAGACAAGCTCCCAGGTGGGGCCAGGCCTGCTCTCCGGGAAGCCTTCCCCGAAGCCCCCTTTCCTTTCCGTGTGGCCCCTCCCCGCACCTAACTCGGTGCCTCACACCCCGTCACAGCGGGTCCCCTCCTGCGGGGCACCGGCCGCGTTTGTCTTGCCCCTCCAAGCCTGGCTCCCCGGGCCTCGCTCGCAGCGGACGGCGGGAAGAGGGGCCCTGCCCCGGGCTGGGGGCGGCTGTCTGAATGGCCGCCCTGTCTGGGCTTTGCCACTCCGCCGTGCGGTCACGTCCTGTGTGGGGCTTAGGTAATGGGGCGGCGCGTGGCGGAGCGGGGACCCGGCTGCGGGATGAGCCTACTTTTCCAGGCCCTGCCGAGCGTCCTGCGATGCCACCCACCGTCCGGCCCAGCCGCCAACGCAAACACGGGGCTGAAACCGGGGGGTCAGGACACGGTGGCGCACAGGGCTCCCTTTACCGCGCCTGCCGGGAGTTAACCCTTTGCACCCCACTCTGGCCCTGGGTCACTTCAGAAGGGCAGTCGAAGCCAGGCGACTCGGTTTCCCCCAGAGTTCCATAGGCTTCTGGGTCTCTGGCCTGGTCATAGGGCTTTGTGCTTCTCGGGGCAATACTTGTCCAGCCTTCTCACGGGACAGGCGAGAAAGCTGGGGACTAGGACAGGGGACGTGGTTTTCCGTGGGGGTGCCGTGAGCCCCCAGCGCACCCCCTTTGCTGGCCTGTGCGTGGTGCATCTGCCAGTGGGGAACCTGAAGGCCAGAGAGGAGAAGGAACTTACCCAAGATCTCATCGCTGGTTGGCTGCGGGGCTGGAAGGATGATGATGAGGAGATAACAATAATAATAATAATAATAGCCAACAGGTCTCACGCTTGCCATGCACCGGGGCCTGTTCTAAGTGTTTTATGTGTATCAACACATTTAGTCCTTATGATAGCCCCAGGAGGTAGGAATGTATTAGTATCCCCATTTGACAGATGAAGAAACTGAGGCACAGAGAGGTTAGGCCATTTGCTGAACCATACGGCTAATCCACAGTGGATCTAGGATTTGTTCTCCCTAGCCTCCCTCCCAGCTTAGGTCCTCTCTGAACTCAGGATCCTCATCTGTCAAGTGGGGATAAGAATCCCTGCCCTCCCTGCTTTGCGAGGCTGCTCAGAAGAGCCAGGGAGGGAAAGGGAAGGGAAAGCGTCCTGCAAACTGTGAAGGGCGGTGCACGGGGCTGCGGTGGGCTTTGCCTCTCATTTGCACACGCAGGTGAGCGTGCTTTTCACGGTGTTTCCCTTACACTTCCTCTGCTCTGCCATTAGAATCCCTGGGGGGCCGATCCCCAGAGACTCCCCAGTAGCGGGTCTGCTTTACAGCTGTGGAATCCTTCCCCCAATACCGTGCTGTGGGAACCGTGATTGTACCCCCTTATCAGAGGCCCAGAAAGAGCTGACGGAGGAATCGCAGAGGAAGGAGAGGCCCAGGCCATTCTGGAAACACAAATTCCTGGTGGGCGGAGCCCTCGAGATGGGTTGGCGGAGACATAGGAAGGAATTGAGGGGGTCCAGCTGTTCCAGCAGACAGGTGAGTTGGTTTGATCACAGGTGTTCTGTGGGGGAGGGGGGAAGCAGGAATTTAAGGGCCTAGCGGGGGGGGGGGGGGATGGCCTCTCCCTGCAAGCACTGGGAACCGCCTGTGTCAGCGAGCAGGTGGTGCGGGGGACGTGTAGCCCAGGTCCCCCGCGCTGTGCAAGGATCAGGGACCACACATGTGCTGTGCCAGGAAGGAACCACAAGCCGGGGCTTACCTACCCCAGGGCCTTTTCATCACTTCCAGTTTTGAAGAAATAGGATTGCTCATTCATCCCATGGGGAGTTCAAGTCCCATGAAGAGCCGCTGTACTACGTCCCCCCAGGCACGTGGAGCTCCATCCCTAATTGTTAATATTGGTCAGCAGAGGTGAGTGTGAAAGATCTAATTGTTGAGTGAAATCCTGCATCACCTGTGGGGCAGGAAGCGGGAATGGATGGGGACACAGGTGTCTCTGATGCTGAGAAAGGACAGAGGGCACAATTGCCATTGCCTTTGCCAGCCCGGTGCTGCCTGTGCGGTTGTGGATGCCCCTGGAGGGTGACTAGATCGATTAAGTCCCCCCAGGGGGGTGGAGGCCCAACACCCAGCGTTCTGAAAGGAAAGGATGTCCCGGCCCATCTCTGAGGGAGGGACCGAGGCATTTGGGCCCAGGCACCTCCGAGAGAAGGTGAGCCGAGAAAACTGCCGGCCGGGCTGTCAGGTGGTGCCCAGAGTGCCTCGCTGACTCACCTGTGTGTTCTCTGGGCCTCAGTTTACCTGTAGAAAGGGGATTGCGATAAGATGCTCTCGAAGTTTCTTTCTGTTTGAGCCACTGCCTGGCTTAAGGCTGCTTTGCCGGCCGTCCTCCCTGCAGGTCAGGGGCCCTCCCAGCCCACCGGGGGGGCCTCCTCTCGCAGTCCCCTTGTCCCCCACTAAAGGCCCAGTCAGAGCCATGGAAACCGAGGCTCAGAGAGGCAAGGACGGCGGTCCCAGGTCGCCCAGCCCTCCACGGCAGAGCTAGGACTCACGCCAGGCCCTCCCACCGTGCCGGCTCCCCTCTTGCAAATGCTCAAAAAGAAATTCCCGGCTTTTGACCATTACTCACCCCCCCCAATTTAAAATTTTGGGGCAAAACACGACCAAGCAATCAAACACACACAAACAGACAAACAACTCACTGTCTTGGTTAAACCTCCCTGCTCTCTGCTCCTTCCAGAAGACCTGGGAACTCTTTCTTGGCACATCTGCAGGAGGTGGGGGCCGGGATGGGGAGGCCGGTCTGCCCTCCGACTCTTTGTGGCCGACTCCGGGGGGGCGTTTCTGAGGCCCCCGCCGCCTTGGAGGCCCGGTGCTCCCCACCCCCTCGCCGCAGCCCCCGTCCCCAGGTCTCCCGGCAGGGCCCAGGGGGGCCGGGCCCCTGTCAATGCATCTTAGCAATCGGAATGTGGCCTCTGACCCCGCCCTCGACTCCCCGTGAGTTTCAGAGAAGGTTCTTTTTTCCGAAGCCCCTGCCCCTCGGCCTTCTGGAAACAAATGGAGCTTGATTCTGTCTGTGTGTGGCTTGCAAAGCCTCCGTTAGGGGGGTTACTTTAAAAAAAAAATGTCTTCTGAACCTCTGCGACGTTTGAAGGACTTTTATTTTCTCCTGGGAGGATGCAGCGGGTGCCAGGAATGCGTCCTCTGCGAGAGGAAAGGAAGGGGACCCGGCCCATCTGGGGGACAGAGGCCTGGGCTAAGCCACCCACCTGAGAGCCCGGATCCGCTTTCCGCTGACCTTTCGTTCCATTCCCAGTCTGCTTGCAAGAGGGGCTCCCTAGGGGGCTGGAGTCCCCGGTGACCGGGACAGCCAGGGCTCCGCTCTCTGGCACACAGCAAGCCCTGCAAGGAGCCCTTGAGCTGAAGAGGCAGGAGCCGGGTGAGCCAGTTGCCCGAAAGCTCCATCAAAAAGTCAAAGCTGCCAAGATCTCCTGGCGTCTCCTCCCGTCCACTGGACGAGAACTTTCTCTGAGGCTGGGAAGGAGGCTTTCTCGGCCTCCCTTGCCTTCCCGTCAAGGCGTACCTATCCCGAGTCCCACCGCGGCAGCACGCTGCTCCTTGGGGCTCCACCGGCAAGCGGGTCAGGGACAGGGTCTCGAGGCCGCTGTTCCCGCCCCTGCTCTGCCACTGTGCGCCCTCGGCCAAGGGACGCCCCATCCCGGGCCTCGCTCTCTTCATGTCTGTAATGAGAAGGCACCATCCTGCCGTCTTTGTTCTAGATCAGGGCTCGGTGCACTTTTCCTCTAGAAATTTCCTCGAAAAGTCCTCTACGCAGTAAATATTTTAGGGTTGTCAGTCTCTGTCGCGAGTACTCGCCTCTCCCACTGTAACACGAGAGACGTCACAGACAATATGTAACCGAGTGAGTGTGGCTGAGTTTCAGTAAAACTTTATTTTCAAAAACAGGCAGTCGGCTGGATTTGGCCCGTGGTGAACTGTGGTTTGCGAACCTCTGGTGTAGATTCTTGGGCAAAGGTCCTTGGGGTTGCCACGTTGCGAGTCCCAGATGACAGAGGGGTGAAGTGAATGGTTCCAAGCTTTGGGGTCAGGCAGGCCTGGATTCGATTTCCGTCTCTGTGAGTGACTGCTGTGTGACCTTGGGCCAGTCACTTCCCCTCTCTGAGCCCCAGTTCCCTGCTCTGTAACACGTGGACAATAATAGTATCTATTCTACGTGGTTGTTGGGGTGACAACTTAGCGATGCCTGGTACATCGCAAACCCTCGAACACCAGTCATTGTTTTTATCTGTCATGGAAAGGCAGCATCTCCCACCGGCTCCCTGGGTCCATGGTGAGCAAGAGCGGGAAGATGAGATGCTTCTTGCTTCTCACCCAGGGCTCAAATCTCTACTCTGAGACTAGGTTTTTAGGTGGCTGTGGGCAAAACATTTCGCCTCTCTGAGCCTCAGACATTTCATCTCTAGAATGGGGTGAACCATCCTTAACTCTCAGGGTCACTGCACAGAGAGGGACCCCCCTTCCCTGGGCAGCCGCATTTGTTAGGGCAGATGCTCAGTTTCCCTCCCACCCCCAGCAGCTCGGCATCCACACGGCAGCTGTCCCCATCTTGATTAGTGGCATCACTATCCACCCAGCGTCTCAGCCAAGCCCCTGGGTGTTGCACTGAGTCCCCCACCCACCTCCCGCCCATGCTAGTTGTTGGCGTGTGTGGCCATCAATCCCTCGCCGTCCCGTGTGTGCACGCTGCTCCTCCCACCACTAGGTGGAGTCTATTTTCCTTGCCCTTGATGCTGGTCTCAGCCACGTGACTCACCGTAGCCGACAGAATGTGGCGGATGTGACTCTGTGCCGGTCCTGGGCTTCCACTTTCGCTCTTGTGGTGCCCTGACCACCAGGGAAGGAAGCCCCGGCTATCCCGCTGGAGAGAGAGGCCACCTAGAGGGGACTGGGGCGTCCCAGCCAATAGCCAGACCTAAGGCCTCAGGCATGTGGGTGGATGCGTCTGGAGCTCTCCAGCCCAGCCCCGTCCCCGGCTGCGTGTGGCCGTGAGTGGGCCCCTGTGACACCGCGTGGAGCAGAGATGAGCCATCCCCGCTGAGCCTGCCAGGAGATGAACCGTCCTGCTGAGCCCGCCACATCCCAGACACCTCCGCTGGTCACCCGTATTATCACAGCGGCCTTCTCCCTGGTCTCCCGGCTTCTGCTCTGGTGCCTTCCGTACTGCTCTCGTTAGGACCAAAGAGCTTTTCAAACAGATCTCGGATCTGCTTAAACTCTCCAGTGGCTCCTCCTTGCACTTGGGACCATGCAAGTTTCTAAGCTCTGGCCAGCTCTCCGACTGCAGCCCTCGCAGTCCTTCCTGTGTCCGCTTTGCTCCAGCCACACTGACCTTCCTTCTTCTTAGGAACACTCGGCTCCTTCCTGCCTCGGGGGTGTTTGCCCCGGCTATTCCCTCTGCTGGCTCCTTTTTGTCACTCAGATCTCAGTTCGAGGACTTCCCTGCTACCCCAACTAAGGTACCTCCTGTCCTCACTGTCCTAATCACCCCCATATCCCTCTTTTATTTTCTTCACTACACTTGAGATCCTTTTCATAAACTCCTATGCTACCCTCTTGAGCCCCTTCTGGAGTGTCCGTCCCCGTCATAGGCCAGGATGTCTAATTTGTCCTCAGATCTGGGTGACAGGTGGTAAAGAACTTTGACTATTCATTGAAACAGATAACTAGTGAGCACACCGCCTCCCAGGGCCTCACTGAATCTTCACGGTGATGCGGCAAGGGAGTCTCACACTGGCTTTATTTCACAAATGAGGAAGCTGAGGCTCAGAGAGGGAGGTGGTTTGCTCGAGGCCATGCAGCAAATGAGGCACAGAGCTGGGATGAGCCTGGATTTGGGAGCCCATACACAGGCTCCTGCCCGGTATGCTGTGAGGCCTCCTCGCTGAATCTGCCACTTAGGGTGGCTGAGTGACCAAAAGTGACCACTCCTCAATTCCTTCCCTCTCTGAGCCTCAGCCTCGCCTCTGCAAAATGGGGGCGAGCTCAGGGCACAGGGCAGCTCTCCCAGGGATGCTGAGAGGGTGTGAGGACAGCTGAGCACGGCACCTGGTGCATGGCCAGCGCTCGATAAATACCAGCGGTGACCCAGGCTCGTGGATCCAACTGCCTGACACAACTGCGTGTCTCTCTTGAGCAGAAGAAACAAGCGCGAAAAATCGAGACAGTGAGTGTGGTTATTCTCTTTTTACAGATGGGGAAACAGGCCCAGAAAAGGAAAGTGGTTTGCCCAAAGCCAAGGGCAAGTGACGAAGAAAATAGGATTTGAACCCGGGTCTGTGCACTCAGCGCCCATCCTCTCTGACGTGCCAGGATCCACCATCTTCCTTCCTACTTTAAGTCGCGGATGTTCAGTGAGCACATACTATGTGCAAGGCCTGTGCCAGCTGCTGGGAGCATGGTCCTTGCCCGTGGGGCTACAGGATGGCTTTCGTGGGCCCCTTCCCCAGTAATAAGCATAAACATTGTATTTTATGCCTGGGTTCTTTTCCAGACTGGAGTATATTCAGTTTTTTCCTTCTGATTTTAAGAGAAACGAGAACATGTCTTCAGGCCTCTAAAAGTAGTTGGGGCCCTAGGCACTGCAGCTCCTGTGCCTGGCGGAGAACTTGGCCTTGCTTGCCTGGCACAACCCAAACGGTCCCACAAATGCAGTGCCAGTGACAACCATGATGAGTTCTCCAACCGTGATGGGTCTGGGAGTGGTAAGAATTTGTATCCAGGGTTAGGCATAAGTTGGGAGTTCAGAGTGGACATCCCTGAGGAAGTCGCATCTGAGCTGACAGCTGAGAGAGGGTCAGGAAGAAAGTGGTGACAAGTGGGGGAAGGAGTGTCCCAGGCCGAGGAAACAGCATGTGCAAAGGCCCTGTGGCAGAAGTAGAGGGCACAGGGAGGCACAGAAGGTGGAGGCTCAGGGTTGGGGAGGCCTCTGGGGTTGAAGCAGAGGGCATTCTGGTCTCTCTCCATCTGTGGCATGATTGATGCAGAGGGTCTGTAGTGAATGGTGACAACCCCCCACCCCCCCCCAAGAAAGATATGTCTGCATCCTAACGCCGGAACATGTGAATTGAACTGATTTTGGAAAAGAGTGTTTGGTGGCATAATTAAGTTAAGGATCTCAAGGTGATATCATCTAGATCAGAGGTCCCCAACCTTTCTGACACCAGGGGTTGGTTTCCTGGAAGATAATTTTCCCATGGACCGGGGGGGGGGGGGGGGGGCCGGCAGAGCTCAGGCGGTGATGCCAGTGATGGGGAGCGGCTGCAAATGCCGACGAAGCTTTGATCGCTCACCTCCTGCTGTGTGGCCGGGTTCCTAACAGGCCACGGCCTAGGGGCTGGGACTGCAGACCCAGATTACCCAGGTGCGCCCTAAATCCAGTGACAAGTGTCCTTGTGAGAGACACAGAGCGGAGAGACAGACAGGAGGAGAAGACCCAGGAAGGCGGAGACTGGAGTGATGCAGGCACAAGCCAAGGGACACCCGGAGCCACCGGAACCGGATGGCCACCTGAGGCCTGTGGGCGGGGCCTGGGGGGTGGGGTTGGCCCTGCTGACACCCTGATTTCAGACTTCTGGCCTCCAGAGCCGTGAGAGAAGTAAGTTCTGTTACGTTAAGCCACCCAGGGGATGATAATTTGTTCCGCAGCCTGGCCCCGACTAGCAGGGGACCGTCATCCGGGCCACACCAGCACGGCCGGGCTGTCCGGAAGGTATCGAATCCACGTGGGAGGGTCCCCAGAGAATCCTGAGACCGGAACTGAGGCCCAGAGATGGGTGGTGGTGTCAGCCCAGGCGCCCAGCCCGTGGCGGGAGGTCAGCGACCGGGACCTGGGGCTCCGCGCGCCGGCCAACGCTCTGTCCCAGGACGATGTGTTCACGGTCATCTGGCGGCTGCCCCGCGTGGCCGCTGGCTCGTGTATTTATTTGGACACCTCCCTGTCCTGGCCCTTGACCTCCATCAGGATAGCTCCAGGGTGGACATGAAGTAGAAGCGGCCGCTCGGTGCCAAGGCTGTTCCTGGCCACCCGCCCGGGACCCCACAGCGAGGCCGTCGGGCCACTGCGGGTGGCCCCTTCGTGCCGGCCAGGACCCCTGTCAGAGAGCAGACACGTCCGAGAGGCTGACGCCGGGTGCTGGGCTGGAACTGCAGGTTGGCCGGCCTGGGTTTGCTGGAGGGTTTCAGCTGGGGACAAAGGACCATCGAGGACACCTGCATGGAAGGATGGAGTGGAAGGTTTAGATTCAGCCTTTACTGTTTTCTATCGGTGTGATCTAGAATGGTGCCTCAGTTTCCCCTCTGTACACCCTTGGGGGGCTGCAGGGAGGATCGGGAGTAACACATGCAAAGCTGTCTGCAGGGCACCTGGCTGGGGTCAGTGCTCGGTAAACAGAAGCCGTCGCTGTTATTGCCACGGTTATCGCTGCGGCGCTGCAGCCATCGTTACCGCTTCCGCTGCTGCTGCTCTCAGGCCTCCACCCTGTGCCTCCTCTGTTCGTATTTTGCTGATTGCGTGTCCTGCTCTGTCTTTCTATGGAAGAGTGGAGAGAACCCAGTTGTCTGGGTCCCTGGATACGAACTCCAGCTTAGCTCTCAATTTGCTGTGTGACCTTAGGCACATCAATTACCCTCTCTGAACTCTTTCTTTAAGCTTTTTATTGAAATTATATTATAGACTCTCAGGAAGTTGAGAAAATAGTGCAAAGAGTCCTGTACACCCTCCTCCCGACTTCCTCCACTGGCAACATCTCACACAGCTGTAGATGACCGCGAAAGCAGGAAATCGACATCGGTACGCTAAGGTTGACTAGTCCGCGGACTTCATTGCATTTTCAGCCGTGTTAACGCGCACTCATGGCGTGTGCGTGATTCTGTGCAATGTGATGCCGCGTACGGATTCCCGTGACCACCGCCACGATGGAGACGCGGAACAGCTTTGTCACCACTGAGGACCTCCCTCGTGCCACCCTTTTATGGCTCTGCCCACCTGCCCTGCCCCTGTCCCTGTCCCCAGGTGACCACGGATCCGTTCTCTGTCTCTGCAGTTTTGTCATTTGGGGAATGGCAGCTTCGTCGCAGCCTTGCAGAAGAAACGAGCCTTGCCCGTTTATTTCCTCGGACACCTTGTCCTGGCTCCCGGCGCCCCTCAGGACGACTCCTGGACAGATGCGTGTCAGCCGCCCTCTCTGAACTTCGGCTTTCCGTTTGAGGAGGTGTCCCCAGATACTCTTCAGGCAGCCACGATCGCTTGCGTGTGGACGCCACCTGCGGTGCTTTCGTCTCTGTCTATGGAACAGAATGACTTTAATGCAGATGGGGAAACTGAGGCCCGGCAGAGGAACCTGAGCGGCCTCAAGCCACACAGCAAGTGAGCTCATGAGTTCAGCTTGCTCCCGCCCCAGGCCCCAAGGATTCCGTCGGCCCAGTGAAAACACAAACAGCCTCACCAGGTGACAGATCTCCAAGGGCACACGGACCTCCCACCCACCCAGTTCCCTGGGTGGCATCCGTCTTCTGGGCTCTCCCGGGCTTGCGATCTGGGTCCCTCCCCTGCTCACGAGAGTCTTCCCAGATGTGTCCCCTCCCGCCCTCCCGGGCCCCCACCGCACCGGTGGAAGAGCTGATGGGCTGGCGCACTTGGAGAGAGCCCGGCCCCCGGCCAGGTGAGTGGCGGCCGCCAGCCCCTGAGCACAGACGGGCCCCTCAGACTTGGGGCGCTGGCAGCGGAGCAGACGCGCGTGTCAATAAACGCCGTTGTCGGGGAGCTGACCCACGCCCCAGCTGGAATTGAGAGCTTATTCATAACTCTCTCCCGCCACCAAAACACACTTCGGAGAGGGCTAAAGTAAACAGTGCCGTTTAACCCGGCCTCCTGGGGGCTCAGGGCCCTGCCACTCAGACGGGAAATCTGGCACCGTCCCCCCAGACCACTTGGACCACCCCCGCCGTCTCCCACTTAGAGAAATAATCGGATAATCCCCAGGGGGTGGGGCGGCGGCGATGAAGAGTCCGCATCCTGCTCCAAAAGCAGCGGGAAGCCACAGAAAGGACTGTAAGTGGGGATGATGTGAAATGATTTATGTTTTTAAAAATATTACTCTGACGGCCACGGAGAATCGACCGCAGCGGGCAGGGGTGGAGATGGGGGAGCTGCCTCTCGCGCCCAAGCGGGAGGTGACCACGGCTCGGGCAGGCGGCAGCCGAAGAGAGGGAGGGAGGAGGTCAGACCCGCGGCGGGTTTCAGCAGGAGGAGGCGATGGTGCCGGGCAAGGGGGACCTTTTAGGGAGGACGGTGGCATCGAGGATTCTGTGCAGACGTGTCGAGTCGGAGACGACCAAGCGTCTTCCGGGCGGCGTTTGACAGGCCGCCGGCTACACACACCTGGAGCTCCGGGGGGTTCCGGCCTGGGAGGACCCCTGAGCATCTTCAGCTAAAGATGGGAGTCAGTCCCAGGAGCAGATGAGGTCACCCAGGCGGCAAACGCGAGGGACCCCCGCGTCGGGTGGGAGGACCCCTGACACGGAGCCTCCAGTCTGGGGGGCATGAGTCCAGAGGGAAGGGGACGTCCACAGTGCCCGACACCTCTGAGCCTCCAGCGGGCCGAGGTCTGAAACGACCCCACGGAGCTCAGCAATGTGGCCAGCGCTAGAGACCCCGACCAGAGCGTATGCAGAGGGTGGCCGCAAGCCCACCGCGACAACGACGACAGCGAAAGAGCCCAGACACGGAACTCGTGACCATGGAAAGGCCACACACGACGGGGTGCTTTGCCGGTCAGTGGAGAAGGGGTGGACCATCTAAAGAAAGTGCTGGAAAATGGTGAGCAGATCACATTCTGGGCCCGACAGTCTCTGAGGTGGGCACTGTCATGCCCGTCTGCTGGTGTTCGCGCCCCTGCTCTTGGGTGTGGGCGGGACCCGTGCCTTGCTTCCATCCAATAGCATGAGGCTCAGGGGATGGGATGTCACTTCCGTGACGATGTCACATTATATAGTCTTTGTCTCGTTTTTCTTGATCTCTCTCTCCTCGTTGCTGGCTTTGAAGAAACACATTTCCCTGAGTCCTACAGCTGCAAGGAAATGAATTCCGCTAACAACCTGGAGAGCTCAAAAGCAGATCCTTCCTGGCCTCTGATGAGAACCCAGCCCTGGCCAACACCTTGACCGCAGCATCGTGATACCCTAAGCAGAGGCTCCAGCTAAGCTGTGTCCAGACCCCCGACCCCGACCCACAGAAATTGTGAGATAATAAATATGGGTGGTTTTAATCAACCACATTTGTGGTAATTTGTTATGTAGCATAGACAACTAATATGAACAATATGATGTTAGACCCCAAGCTCACACAGTTTACATACACACAAATACATTCAAGATGCACTAAAGATCTAAAGACAAAAAGAAAAACTTCAAAAGTTCTAGATGGAAATATAAGGTGTCTTTATAACCTTGGGTGTAAGGGAAGCTTTCTTAATCATAAAACAAAACCCTAAAACATAAACCCTAAAAAAAACATAAACCCTAAAGAAAAAGATTGATACATTTGACTATCTTAAAATTAAAAAAGTTTCTTTTCAACCAAAGACATCATAAATATAATAACTTGTAAGAGAAGTCAAGACTGGAAGAAATATATCTGAATGCATAAGTGAATCCATAATATGTAAAGAGCTCTTGCAAATCAATAAGAAAGACACTAACCACCCAATAGACAAATAGGCACTGAATGTGACCAGACAGTTTTCAAAAGAACCCAAATGGCCAATACTCATGGAAGATGTTTAACCTCATGAGTAAACAGAAAATACAAATTGAAACAACCACAAGATATGATCCATCTATTTGACGGAAATTTTAAAACTTGAGAATACCAAATATCAATGAGCCTGGGGGGAAGCAGGGCTTTTCCTCTGCTGTTGGTGGTCGTGTTGGCACAACCATGTTGGAGAGCCGTCTGGGAGCATTTGATAAAGCTAAGCAACCTGACCTAGCTATCGTATTTCTTGGCGAGTAGCCTCCAGAAACGTTAGCCTGTTGCCCAGGGGACATGTTCAAAGATGTTCACTGCAATGTTGTTAGCAACAACAGTTCTTTAATAGAAGGAGGAGAAATGAATCGATATATGCTCTTACAGTAGAACATTATACAATGGTGAAAATGAACCAGTGCTGTGTTAATTGGGAAGAACAAGACTTAGTAAAAAAAATAGAATTGTGAAATGATGCATAAACTAGGTTACCATCTATGTAAAATATTAAAATGTAAAAAAAAATACTATCTATTGCTCATGCCCTTACATATATATTGAAAGCATAAAAACATGAGTGAAGGCTGGGCGCGGTGGCTCACGCCTGTAATCCTAGCACTCTGGGAGGCCAAGGCGGGAGGATCGCTCTAGGTCAGGAGTTCAAGACCAGCCTGAGCAAGAGCCAGACCCCGTCTCTACCAAAAATAGAAAGAAATTAGTTGGACAACTAAAAATATATAGAAAAAATTAGCCGGGCATGGTGGCGCATGCCTGTAGTCCCAGCTACTCGGGAGGCTGAGGCAGGAGAATCGCTTGAGCCCAGAAGTGTGAGGCTGCTGTGAGCTAGGCTGACGTCACGGCACTCTAGCCTGGGCAACAGAGTGAGACTCTGTCTCAAAAAAAAAAAAAAAAAAAAGTTAGCAAAAATGTTTTTGTAAGATGCTTCAGATATGAAGAATGCCTCATTTCCCTTTAAAGGATATGCTAGTATTTAAGTTCATCTGGCTACCTACCCTACCAGTCAATATAGATTCTAAAGTTCAACTCTAAAGCTTCATTCAAAAACTTTGTGATGTCTATAAAAATCTTGAATGTCAATCAGCTCTTAGAATATCTGAATAATCATATATTGTTTGTTGTTATAGGATTACACTGCAGGTAGGGTGGTTTTTCTATTCTGAAATATAAACTTTATTCAATCCCTCAGAAATTTCAAGTTTCATAAGGCCCTTAACCCCGAAATGGTTGCCTATTTTCGTTATCACTTACTTTATGTATTTTAAAACATTCAACTGTAAAGCACATACTTAAACTATACTGATTTAACTTCAAAGGGAAATATTAACAATGTTAAGTAAACATCATGCCCAATTTAGAAACAATCTTAGGAAAAGTGATAAACCTCAAAGAACTATTGTGACACAATCTCCAAGGTATAGCTAAAACTCACACACACATACAAGTGCGGGGCAGTAATGATCCAATTTGCATATCTAAGTTGGGGAGAGGGACAGAGATACAAGTTGTCCTCTAAGGGCATAACCTCTTTGGAAAGATACACAGAATCCAGTAGATGTCTGCAACAGCGGGGTGCCAAGACTGGGAGATAAACTTATCTTTCACTATATATGCCCTTTTATACCACTTTAACCTGTACTGCTTTTACTAAAAAGTCCAAAATGAAACTAAATCAATTCTTTTTTAATTGGGCAAAGTAAGGTCAAGAGAGACTCATATACTTATGAGATATCCAACTATCATTACAGAATCTATCTACACAGTGCTTAGCATAATTTTGCTTATTACCTTTACCAGAGAAAGGGAACATTATCAAAAAGTCCAAATATCCACGAACACTAAGCATTGTTTTAGTCAGTCCATGTGTGATATCATACACTTGCAACAGTACTTCATGTGGGTATAGCTACTGTAACTACTCGTAAAATGACAGCATAACTAAGTGTTAAGAGCATGAACTCTGTCGACCTCTGGGGACTAAGTTGTGAATATGACAGAGTGTGGGGTAGGTCCCATAGCCAGCAACACTCCAGACACCCTACACATGTTCAGGATCCCCCCAGAATCTCCCCAGTCTAACAGGGCCAACTGAAGTTCTGCTTCACAGCCCCTCTTAGGCTCCTTCCACTTCTACAAAGTATCCAATCCTAAGCCTTCAGGCTCCTTTTGCGCCCAGATCCATGCTACCAGCAGCGGTTCTCTCCATTCTTAAGAATGGTGAAGGCAACATTCTGATGCAAAATTCCAACTGTACTGGAAACAAATGACAGACAATTTCTGATTTTGACAGGACCCTGAGCTAGATACGGGTTTCACAGAAAGCAGTGCCCTTCTTCCTGCAGCAGTGCCCTTCCTGTAACAGTTTATGTAATGAGACAACCAGACCTAGAAATAATCTACCTGATCTTATAATATTTCCAGGATCATACATATATTAAAATTTTTCACTCAATTAATTTTTCAATGAACACTTACTGAGTCTATGAAATGTGAGCACCTAAGGAGCCTAGTATTTAAAAGAAAACCTAAAGCCAGACAAAGCACTCACACTCTGCAGATAGTTTCAATAATCTAAAGCAGTGTTTCTCAAACTTTAATGTGTATATGAATCACATGGGCTCTTATTAATTATAGATTCTAACTCAGCAGGTTTAGGTTAGGCCCCGAGACAGGACATTTTAACAAGTGCTTGATGCTGCTGTGACATTTTGAGGAGCAAGGCTCTAAGAGATCTCTTTCACTAGTATTATTACCCAACTGAAAAGGACCACACTAAGAAATTGTCTCATACAGAATGGTTAACCAAAGCACGCGCAGACCCACACCAAGCCTGTGACAACAGAAAATTCCTAAGTTTTTAAAACACACACACAAATCGTTAGAGATTTCAAAGCAGTATTTGGGCAGGGACATGAGACATTTCTTAACATTAACATTTCCCCTTTCCTCTTTTCCATGGGCCTTGTTAGAAACTATCTGGCAAACCAGAGTTTTCTACCCAACAGCTATACTGACCAACTATGTGATTTTATGAAAATGATTTCCTTTGGGAATTCAAAGGCCAACTCACTAATACATCCAAGAAGAGCCCCATCTCTGAGAGCTCAAATTATTCCAGGCAAACATCTGCTTGGTAGACACGACCTGGGCCCACGGGGTTGCCAATCTTGAAAACATCATAAAGATCAGCTTGCTAAATGACAAAATACATGAGCAAAGGAAGCAGACATGGATGCTTATGTTATCATGACTAGCCAGAACAAGACCATGGTCTTAAGGTAACTGAGAAAAAAGTTCACAGACATGGTTTCAGATTACACATCGCAAATAATCTTTAGGAAACCACCACTTGGCAAGGGTTGCTGCATTATCACATAGCCACATCACACAATTATCTCAAAAGCCTATTAAAATACAACTCTCTTAGGCCGGGCACAGTGGCTCACGCCTGTAATCCTAGCACTCTAGGAGGCCGAGGCGGGCGGATTGTTTGCGCTCAGGAGTTCGAGACCAGCCTGAGCAAGAGCGAGAC
>CAUYSK010116750.1:0-50705 GCA_963575035.1 Avahi laniger | reverse complement strand
ACTAAAAATATATAGAAAAAATTAGCCAGGCATGGTGGCGCATGCCTGTAGTCCCAGCTACTTGGGAGGCTGAGGCAGGAGGATCGCTTGAGCCCAGGAGTTTGAGGTTGCTGTGAGCTAGGCTGATGCCACGGCACTCTAGCCTGGGCAAAAGAGTGAGACTCTGACTAAAAAAAAAAAAAAAAAAAACAACCAATGAAGAGGTCATTTTACGGGGTCTCCTTGAGGAGTTAAGCACACCTGTTAAGAGAGACGTTCCCTGGAACACTTTTTCCCATTACACCACTACCTCCAATCTCTTCAGGTGTACATATGGGCCCACAAGGCTGGGAAGGCAGTAACAGGGGTCCAGGCAGTAAGCCCTGGCATTCTTGTCCCAGTCCAAAGAGAAAGTTGCCCCATGGCTCTCAGGAGACTTTAATGATGTTGAGTTAATGAGCATTAAGCAGCAGCAACTTGACAATTAAGTATCCACTCCACTCCAGACAAAGGGAGGGGAGAGCAAGGTATTACTACAGAAAACACCCTGACCCAAGGCTTCACTGGATTAGCTGCTCTTCACCAAAGGTCAACTTTGGTGAAGTACAGATTGAGTACTAGACTGTTTCATATCATCATTAATCCTCATAGTAATCCTGCTAATGTAGGTACTATTACCTCTATTTAAAATATGAGAAAATAGGCTAAGAGAGATGAAGTGACCTATGCCAAGGTTACACAGTCAGTGAACTGCAAAGCCAGTTGTGTCTGGCTCCAAAGCCCACATACTTTCCACTATGGTGTGCCAAGAAAGAAGAATTAGATAGGGACCTTGGTTTAAGTTCTACTAACATACATAGCATTTGCATGATACAAACAGCTGGCCAGGTAATCAGGGGACAAATAACAAATAAGGGAACTTAGAGATGACAGTGGGTGATTCCCAAGGTTTTCAGACCAGAGAACAATCAGTACTTGCCTTTCTCCTTCTGGGTCCTACTGTCTGTCAGGCAAGCCTTAGCTGACCCCAGGGCCACCAACCACCGCTGTCTCTCAGCAACACTTCTGGCCTTCAGGTAGAAATATTGTTCCCCAGGGATTATCAGGTCCATGCGTGTGTTATCTACAGAATGAACTGGGAGCAAGACAGAGGGAGGTCAAACACCTAGACTTCTCTGGGTAGCCTCCACCCTACCCAACTTCTTGAGCTCAACTGGTGCATGTCACTGAAGGCTATTTGAGAGAGAGGAAGCCAGTCCTCACTACCTCTCCTAATTCATACAAAATTCTGTGTATATATCTCTTCCTGGACACCTCTGCTGATCAAGAAGGAAAACCTTGCTCTGGCTCCAAGGCATCATTAAGACTTTGGCCCAAAAAAAGAATCACCCAATTTAACTTTTGGGTTAAATTGATCTTTTATCAGAATTGAGAAGGAATCTCTCTTTTGGCATGTGTGCATGCGGCGTGCGCGTGTGTGTAAAGTATACTGCTCTGATGCCAAAAAGGCTTGCATGCCAACAAGCAAGGAAATGCTCTTTATCCCCTTGGATTTATTGGGAAGCAATCAAGAACAAATATTTTCCCTCTTCTACTTCCCTTGACAAGTCAGTCAGACCAAAAGTGTGAGAATTCCCTCAGAGTCCTTTAAGAAACAAGCAAGCCACACTTTTCATCACCAACACCCACCCCCCAAATTCCCATTAATCTGTTTACTTCTGAGCCACACCTTTTCAGCATGTGTTTACTTCCAAAATAAGAAGTAAAGACTATTTGTAAGTCTATTAGGTTTTTGCTTGTTTTGGGGCTGGGGGATTGGTGTGTATGTGTGTGTCCTGATTTAAACACAGAAGTGTTTGATGCTGCAGTAAAAAGACTTAAGCTTTGCAAATAACCACTGGTCCCTGAAGAGCAGGTGACTAAGGAATAAGCATTAGCTGAGTGGTGAAGCACATTGCTCTCATTTATTCAGACCACCTCTTAACCAATCACCTTGTAAAAGTCAGCAGCAGTTTTAGGTTGTATTTGCAAGGTTTTTTTGGGGGGGACATAACACTATGTATCTTGGTCTATACTACAGGAACAGCAGAGAAGGGCATGCAGGGGCCAATGCTTTTTTATTTCTGCAGGGAGACAGAAAGAAAAATAAAACCTACAAGTCTCTTGGATTCTCACCTTGAATTTCACAGACCGCCATTTGAATGCTCCCTTTGCAACCTTTCCAGGCATCTTCAGGAGAATCATAATAGGATAATATTCCCCCACACAGAAGGAACCATCGGGGCTGCCAACCTGAAAACAGAACCAAGAGTATCATCACAATTACTCTCTGCATGGGAGGTGCCTCCCAGGACACAGAAATAGGGACTAACATAGGATACTGGGTCCCAGCTCCAAGGAACTTTACATTGCAAGAGAAATTCTACAAGAAAAAAGTAGGTTAGAAGAGACTTGTATGTTTGATCCTATTTTTGTAAAAATTAAAAACAAACACCCACAGAGGCATATACTTTTAGCCACATAATTATATAGAAGAAGAGGTCTGGAAGGAGCAGCAACAAGTATAGTGATGATTCTCTAAGTAATAGAATTTACAGAAATACTTAAAAAGAGATATTTTATTATTTTTTTTCCCTAATACAGTATTGGTAATCTATAGTTTTTTCTAAGACAAATAATTACTGTCTCGTGAACATTACTGTCATTACATACTCATCTTCTTCCCTTCTGATTAAGAAAAATTATCCAAAACTTAGAAATGAGGCAACAAAGATTTCAATGAACATGATATGGAATGCTGACTAATAAGCCTGCCTAGAGTCACATGACCCTTAGGAAAAGCTAACTTTGACTATTTAGTAATGCTCCACTAAAGTGGAGGAATCTTAAAGCATTCAGTGAGGCTTAGCCACGTTCATTTCAGTATTAGAGAATTACAGGGGGCAAAACATATATCTAACATCTCATCTAGTCCTCTCACACACCCTATATTCTAGCAAATATAGAAAAGCCAAAGTTATTTGCTGTATTTCTGCCTCTGAACTTTTGCTTGAAGTGGATCTTCTTCATAAAATGCCATCCCTTGACTAGCTCTGCATAAGCCTCGTCAGGTCTCTTTGGTCAGACACAGTTTCTGTCCTTTCTCTGAAATGCCATAGCCCTTTAGGAATACATTTCTCTTACGGGACTCTTGCCATGGTTGAGGCAGCCAGAGAGAAGGCAGAGCCCCAAGGGGCTGCTCAGGTATAGACATCTGATGGGCCCTTGGGGTTTGATTCACATAAACCAAGTGGGTAAGACACTAATCAACATTAAAATGGTATTGATTTATTTCATTATAATAGGAGGTTACTGCACTTCCCAGAGCACCCCCAGCCCAAGATTATGGCACTGGTACACTACACTTGTAATCAGAAGGCTGAATGGTTGACACTTAATCTAAGTGAAGGAGTTAGCTGACAGGCAAGATATTTCACTCATCAATGACTTCATCAGGGTCTGCTGTTCTAGAAAGCAGAATACTCAGGCCTGCCGGGTACTGTTGTCACTCACTTCCTTAAGCAAAACTGGATAAACACTAATTCTCAACATCTACTCTCCAATAATATTTGAACTGAAATATCCTGCCATATAACCCCTTCTCACCAAAAATAAGTGATCTTTTCTAAAACTATGGCTTTTGCTCCTCTTGTTACATTTTATATTGCAGATTTCCTTCCCAGGGACCAAGAACTTTTTTTTGCATGTTAGAAGCCCTATGGCCTTTCTCGACGTGGGCACAAGTCAATTTTTGGCTGGGCAAATTTCCTGGGATAAACTTGTAAATTTTTATTTCAGAAAGTGATGCTTCCAGATCTTGGCTTCAAATTCTACAGAAACTCAAATTTGAAGGCCATTATTCTTGACACAAACATTACAATACAGAAACCAAATCCATCATCAGATTATGTCTTATTGAACAGAGAATCAGTGCTCCTAGAATCAAACATTATTGGTGATGTTTCAGCCATTTGCAGGAGAGTCTAATTATTCACTGAAACAGAAGAATCAATTTCTGAAAACCTGAGAAATGGAAGCGGTCTTTGAAATCACCTAGTCCAACCAGCTCATTTTACCAATCCCAGGAAGATTAAATGAGGAAACCAATACCAGGTAGATTAAATGACCTACATATGGTCACATAGACAGTAACATAGCAGAGCTGGAAAGAAAACTATGTCTTTCTACACTGACCTTCCTGGCACAAAAATTCCTAAACTTTGACTCCCCACTCCCAGAAAGCTATCCTGGTATAGAAGAGTAGCATCTTTTCACTACCATGACTCTGGTTGGTGTGAACACTCCTCAAATTCACCATCTATGCAGAAGACATTCAGGACATCTTCTATTGCTGTATTTTATCAGATGTTAGGATGCATCCGTATTAGTCAGTGTTCTCCAGAAAAAAAGAACCAATACGATGTATGTATATGTGTGTGTATAAAGAGATGTATTAATATGATAAGGAATTGGTTCATGTGACCATGGATGCTGACAACCCCAAGACCTGCAGTCAGCAAGGTAGGAAAGCTGATGGTGTAAGTTCCATTCCTAAAGCCAGCAGGCTTGAGAACCAAGAAGAGCCAGTGAAGGCAAGAAAAGACCAATGCTGAAGCAGGGCATGTGGTAGTGTGTGCTTGTAATCCCAGCTACTTGGAAGGCTAAGGTGAGAGGATCACTTGAGCTCAGGAGTTTGAGATCGGCCTGGGCAACACAGTGAGATCCTGTCTCAAAAAAAAAATTATTTAAAATTTTAAAAATAAAAAAGAAGAAGAAAAGACCAATATCCCAGCTCAAGGCAGTTAGGCAGGAAGAGATCTTTCTTTCTCAGCTTTTTATAATTCTATTCAAGTCTTCGACTGGATGAGGCCTATCCACATGAGGCAGGACAATCTACTTTACTTGGTCTACTAATGTGAATGTTAAACTTCTCCAGAAACACCCTGAAAGACCGGCTCCAAAAATGTTTGGCCTAATATCTGGGCACAGTCAAACTGACACTTAAAATTAACCATCACATCATCAGTTTTAAGATACACCATTGTTTTAGGTAACACATGAAAGAAAAAACCCCTGCCAATTAAATAATGGCACGCCACTGCTTCCTGATTTCAGAGTTGTTGAAATGTTAAAAAAAAAGAAAAAAAAAGTGTCTTAAAATTGAAAAAATGTATTAGTTTTATCTTACAGGAATCTGAAAAAATGTTAAATAATCCCTTCCCTGGCACCCTTCCCCACAACAAAGCACAGCTACAGTACTAGTTCTGAAAGCAGCTGGTAAACTACAGCAGTAACTGAAACAATACCTTCCTTATAAACAGGTTCTGTATTTATCTAGGGGAAGTTATAATTATATAAAGGGAAGTTCAATATATTGCTATTTTATTCTATAGTTTGTAACCACACAAACTGTGACCAAGAAAAACTTTTCTTATCAGCATAAAGTTCCTGGAGTTTCAGAAGGCACATTAAGAGACCACAGAAATTAGCCAAAATTGAGAGTCTATGTTAGTATTGGGATACACTGCTGGGATGATGTCAAGTGCTGGGAAAGCGGGATATAGCCCAGGAATAATGAATTGTAGGAGAAAAGAGCAATGGATGATGAAGAGGCCATTAATCCACTTTCGGTTTTAAATTAATCTGCTGTTACTTTGGAAATGGTAAAATACTCAAGGTAACAAAAGTACAGGTGAAAACGGTGGCTCCGTACTAGTTCCTGCTCCCTTAGATTACCACTAGACTATCTTGCTAACCAAGCCCCAACCTCTTTTTGCCATCCTCTTCTAGAGATGGAATGTGGTGTTACCCAAACTCCCTGCTTGGAAGGATTAGAGAAGAAACCTCAATGAGCAGGGAAGAGTTTAAGCTCACAGCAGCTACTGCTGCCAGGGATGCAGTAGGGGCAAGAAAAGAATGGTTTAAATGCCAATTTCACATACTTTGCATTATTCTGGGTTATTTCCCTATAGCAAGTATATTTGACATTTATTTTTGGCAATCTAGCATCCACCCAGCACATTTCCATTGCTGAGAACTCCCTTGTCCACACTCCATTCATGTAGCTTGGGTGGGGCTGACCAGTTCCAAGGCGGGTATGTGATTCAAGTCTAATTGGAGCTTCATATCCCCTGTCCTCAGTGATAGTTCCAGAATAGGCAAGTGGTCCAACCACAGATAATTCTGGGACTTTTGGTGGGACTGTGAAAAGGTGGAAAGAAATGGAGACAGTCTCTCTTTCTTCTTTGATCTTAAGGATGTTTGCTTGGAGCTGCTGGCAGCAATTTTAGCATTACATGGGACCTGAACATGATTCCCACATAAACGAAAATGGGGGTGGGGAATGTGAAGGACAGAGGGAGAAGGAAGCAAATCTGGACGACAGTGTCTGAACCCCTCAATCAGACCATGCCATGCCTGAAAGTAAGATATCCCCTGAATTTTTCAGTTAAGTGATCCAATAAATGTCCCTTTTTACTTCAAGCCTGTCTGAATTGGGTTTTTCTGCAAAAAAAAAAAAGAAGAGCTCTAAACTATCACTTGATCATCTCACTAAATGCACAAAAAGCACTTGATAAAATTTAACATTTTTTCACAATAAAAACACTTAAACTAGGACTAGAACTTCTTCAACCTGATAAAGGCATCTACCAAAAATCCACAGCTAGAACACATATGGTGAAAAACAGGATGCTTTTCCTCTAATATTAGGAATAAGACAAAGATATTTGCTCTCACTTCTATTAATATTGTTCTGGAGGTTCTAGCCAGGGTAATAAGGCAAGAAAATGAACTAAAAGGCATCCATATTGGACGGGAAGAAGCAAATCTAGCTCAATTTACAGACATGCTCTTATATATTTAAAACGAATTAACAACAACAAAAAACAAGGAGTGCACTTTAAAAACTATTAGACTAAATAGTTCAGCAAGGTGACGGGATATAAAACCAATATACAAATATCAATTTTATTTCTGTACAGTTGCAATGAACAATCTAAAAGTGAAATTTGGAAAATTATTTACAGTAATATCAAAATAAGAATAAACTACTCAGGAATAAAATTTAAATCTGGAAATAAAACATTGTTCAAAGAAATTAAAGATCTGAAGATCACTAATCCAAAACTACCAGCTTGTTCTTTTCTCACTCAGTGCAAATGCCCTTCTACACTTAATAGACAAACAACTGTCTGTAAAATTCACTTGCTTTATATTTAGCCAAAAGGCTTTTAAGTTCAACTAATGTTGAACAATATGCATTTTTTCAATGAGCATAATTTTCTTGAAAAAATGCACTTACATTTGGATGTAAACTGGCATAGCTCACGTTAATTTGCACTGAAATTTCTTCCTTTTTTATTTCCCAACAGCAACCACCATTTTTAAATCGAAATTTCTAAATGGAGATGTTCTTATTCCTTTAAAGATTCAAAGCAAAAAAGGGATTGTGACTCATACCCAAGTTTGACTAAAAAATACTGTAGCTTCTCTTCCTTTTTCTCCCCAGCAGCCTTGTGACAAGTACCTCATCCAAACACGCCACTAAAAAAAACTACTGCACTCTGTTAAACTGACACAAAATTTTTTAAAATTTATTTTTAATTTACATAAAATAAAATTCATTCTTTGGGGGACAATTCTGAGTTTTGGTAAATGTATAGTCCTCTAACACCACCACAATAATCACGATACAGAAAAAGTACATTCCCCCAAAATTCCCTGTGTTACTTCTTCGTAGTCAAATCCTGCCCTTGCCCTGTACCCCCAGTCAACCACTATGTTTTCATTTTAAGTTCAAAATATTTTCCAATTTTCTTGAAGACTTTCACTTTGATTCATGGGTTACTTGAAAGTGTACTGTTTAATTTCCTAATATTAATATTTGGGGATTTCTTACATCTTTCTGTTACTGATGTATAGTTTATTTTTGTTAAAGACACAGAATATTCTTTTGACAATGTTCTACTATGGCCCAGAATATGGTCTACCTTGGTAAATGTTCCATATGCATTTAAAAAAAAAGTAACATTCTGCTGTTGTATTTTGCTCAGTTTTTCATTATAATCAACGGGAAAGAGAGATTATAGTGGATTTATTCTATCTTGATTCAATAATGACATTCTTAAATAAACAATTAGTATAATGCCCACTAAGTGAAATGTTAACCTTATGCTAAAAGTACATCACTCTGCCTATAAACCCATCACAGTTCCTATAGAACTTTTGTCAATTAAGGTGTTATGGGAAACCAGAAGTTTATGATCTTAGTGTTTAACTGGAAAAATAGGTAAAAAAGAAAACATTAACACATTATGAATTTTTAAAATTCATAAGAAATGCTGCTATGTAGAAATGCAGGGGCTGGGCACGGTGGCTCACGCCTGTAATCCCAGCACTCTGAGAGGCCAAGGCAGGAGGATTACTTGAGTTCAGGAGTTTTGAGATTAGCCTGAGCAAGAGGGAGACCTTATCTCTACTAAAAAAAAAAAATAGAAAAATTAGCCCAGTGCCACTGTGGTGGCACATACCTGTAGTCCCAGCTACTTGGGAGGCTGAGGCCGGAGGATGGCTTGAGCCCAGGAGTTTGAGGTTACAGTGAGCTATGATGACACCACTGCACTCTACTCAGGACAACAGAGTGAGACACTGTCTCAAAAAAAAAAAATAAATGCGTTAAAAAAAAGAGAAGGGGCTATTTAAATCCTTTCTAGAAAAGTAAGCCAAAAGTAAAGAAAAAAGTGAAAGAAAGATGCTTTTTCATCAACCATTAGAGGAAAAACTAGTGGCCATAATTAACGGGGGGTAGAAATGGGAAAAATAAAAGGGTAAGTTCCTTTACTTCCTTCAGCTTTAGTTTTCTTTTCTACAAAATTGCAGCCTGACAAGTCTCTTTCAGCTTTCAAAACCTGTAAATCTCTACCCTAATACCAAGTAACAGAAAACTCAATTCTCTCCCAGAATCTGATTCAAGAGAGTAACCGATGTCAAGACAATAAAGTAAGATTAAATTTCTTGATAGGACTGACAATCTTTGTGAAGTGGTGAGTCACGACTTAATTTATTCACCATAAATTATGGTTTCTATGTTCATAACCCATATATATTACGGCTATAATACACTATATATTTGCATGCTACACAGCTATGGTAATAGTGAACATATCTACCATTTTAAATTGAAGCAAAGCACAGCTATTGATTTAATATGACCGTGGACCTCGACAGCCTTGGTGATTTCCAATGTCCAGCCTGGGTGCTCAGCCACACCTGATCCGATCAGAGCCCGCCCCCATATCTCAGGGGGAGCTCCAGATAGGGAAGTGGATGGCAAAGCCTCGGGTTCCTCTCCTAGGTCGGTCAGTAAGATTTTTGCTCTAGCTGTGGAGGAGGGAAGAAAGAGAAGAAATATTCCTCTCTCCATTGTAACAGAAAATAACCAAGAATTATCAAAATTACAGGCTTCTTAATTTACCATTAATTAATTCACAAAATGTTTTTTAAGCACTTATCATTTGCCAGGCTTGGAGATTTAGATAAAGATCCCAGCCCTCAAGGAGTGTCAGTCTAGTGGGGAGTATGCAGATGGCGAGGAGACTATAATTACAATAGATTATATCAAATTCTCTTTAGAACCTTCTGTTAGAGCCTGCTGTAAGTCACTTCCTCTGTGTGCTTTGGGCTACCAAACTGTATATTTATTTGCTCTGGACAGTGCTTTTTTTATGTCCACCAGCACCTTACTCAAGACAAGAGAGTTAGGAAATCTTGGTCAGATTCATAACATCCAGCTGTGTCATCCTGAGCATGTCAATTCCTCTGGTCATCATTTTCCAATTTATAAACTGAGAGACGGACTAAACTGAGTGCCTAAGGTTGCTTCCAGGCTTAACACATCATCTTTCCTATGACTGTAATGACTCTCTCAACAGACCCAGCATCCCCTTACCAGCCGAGCTCCAAACCTGAGGGTCACTTCTGCCCCATCTCTCCAGGTCAGTCACTGAGGCCTTCTCAATCACCCTCGCTTCAACATTCCACTGTGCCCACACTGGGGCACAGAGTGAGAAGTCATGGAAAGGACATGGAGTCAGGCAGACTTGGCTCAAGACATTTTAGCTGTGTGACTCTAAGTTACTTATTTATCTGTGAAATAAGGGGTAGTACCTTCCTCCTCCCTTTTCCTCATGAACTCCCTGCTGTATTTCAGCTCTCCCACTTCCCTGATCATGTGTCAGCCAGGTTAATCCTCCTTAAATACTGTTTTTACCTGCTCTTTCCTCCTATTCAGAACCCCCTTGACTGACTCTCTACCAGAACAATTTTAAACTATCAGGTTTGGTTTAATAATCTAACCCCACCCTAACAACTTCCCAGTATTTCTTCCTGCTCCCAGAAAATAATTCTTTTTTAGTCTACTGGTTTTTTCATTAAGGGTCACTTCTACTTCCTAACAGTTCCCTCACCTTCCCCCTTCTGTCCACACCAATTCTACCAACCCTTCGGTCTTACCTCTTCCATGAAGTTTTCCCTGACCACTCCTGAAAAAGGGCTCTTTACAAAATTTTTTTTTTTTTTGACAAGGTCTCACTCTTTTGTCCAGGCTAGAGTGCAGTGGCATCATCACAGCTGACTGCAACCTCAAACTCCAGGGCAAAAGCGATCCTCCTGAGTAGCTGGGATTATAGGAGCATGCTGACCTGCCTGGATAATTTTTTAATTTATGTTGTCCAGGCTGGTCTTAAACTCCTGGCCTCAGGTGATCCTCCTGCCTCAGCCTCCCAAAGCGCTGGGATTACAGGCGTGAGCCACCATACCCAGTCTTCTTTACATTTTCTTGACAGGTATGCTGTCTCCTTTGGCAGGTTTCACATCTTCCTTCTCTTTCTTTCTTTCTTTCCTCCTTATTTCTGGCTGCTCACACTTGCCTCAGATGTTGAAGAGCTGGTCTCTACCCAAGTTGTGTATATTGGCCAGCAGAGAGAGAAAAGCAACAGGACAGCTGTGATATCAACCTGGATGACCAAAGACTTTTGCATTCCAGTCTGTCAGGGGTACTCCAAATTTGCCTTTAAAATCCCAGAGGGTAATAGGTAACACCTAACCATCCCTAGGTTCTAAGCCTCAGAGCAACCACTTGAAAACTTCAAGGTCAAAATGACGAATTTAGCTGGAGGGCATTTTCACAATTGAAAAGGATTTCCACTACACTACAATCTCCTTGAGAACAAGGATCATGTCTTACAACAGTATCCCCAACACCCACACAGGGTCTGATAAGAAGTTACTATATTCCGTAACTATTTCTTGAATGAATGAATGAATGAATGAGGACTATCAGTGTTGAAAGTACACCGTTGAAACCATTCCTTGTATTTAAAAGTCAAGACAGAGCCATCCTTGTCTTGGACTACACAGGAACAATTCTATCTGAAGGAAATGGAGTAGATTCTCAAGCAAATGATACTTTGCTTTCTTTGATGTGATGAAAATACTGAGAAGGTCAGTCTTCTCTCTGGTGAGTGCTCTAGAAGTATTATCCATTTCTCCATCTTTCCTGGTACTACCATGCACTCCACAAGCCAACTTGAAAATGGATTCAGGGAGAGAAATGCCTGTGAGGTTTGCTCAGAGTGGGAACCCGGAAACTATGTATAGGATGGAATGTGGTTAATGGAAAACTTAGACAGTGATCATAAGGCCTGTAAAACAATAGCCGCAGGAGCCTGGAGAGTCTGGAAGTTGTAAATCTAACTCTGACTACAAACGACTGCGGAACCAGTTAATATTCAGAAAAAAATTCAGTCTCCCCAAACTTCCATCCAAACCTCCTACAAAACCCACTGCTCTCCCCTTTCTCTCATGGATGCTCTTTTCGGCCTCCACTCATCTGCACCCAGATGCTCAAACAAACAGCATTTGGCTACACCTGAGGCTTTGTGTGTCTCCCTCTAGACTCCAGATCTAACAATGCCCAAGCATCATGATATTTTTTTGGATATACCCTCATGTCTCAGTCATCTGTGTCCGACAATAGCTCCACAGCCTACTTTATTGTCCATCTCAAATCAATTCCTAATGGAATTTAACTGGCTTTTGCTCAGTCTAAACAAGATGAAAGTAATGATAACAATGGGAAATAGTAAGGACTAAACACTGAAAGTCCAGTCCCAAAACAATGGGCCCTAGACTTCTTCGGTCCGCAGACCACTTCAATGACATAAGAATCCATGGATCACTCCCAACATCTCCAACCACAACACACATCAGAACCAGTGGGAAGACTGGTCCCACTTCTGACAGGTCGCCAATGAGGCAAAACATTGCTCAAGTTGCTTAACAAATTATTAATTTTTGCTGGAAGCAAAAGCATAGAGCAGTGATATACAGAATTATGATTTGTAATCATCATTTGTCCAAAAGGGGGCCAAAGAACTATAGAGTCAATTACAAAATTTTGATGATTGGAATTTTTTCCTTTATAATTTATACCCCCTCTGACTTCCAAAGGAGGATCTAAAGAATTCAGGATACATATATTCTCAGGAGCCATGAGAAGCTATAACATATACATAGAGACATGAATACACACACACTGAATTTTCCAGGCATCATTAATCAAAACAGTTATCCAATTAACCTACACTTAAGTGAACTATGTACCAAGCAGATTCATATATATATATTATTCATTTTACCTTAACCAACCTAGTGATGGTTATTATTATTTTTGTCATTTTAAAACTGAGGCTCAGTAAGATTAGGAGATTTGGTCAAGGTATCAGCACTAAGTTGTGGAACAGACGTATGAATTCAGGGTTTCTGGCTCCAATCTTTTGCATTTAAGCATTCAAATATACTGGTGCTTCTGCCACTGAAACCATGAATCACAGCTGACTATTAGATATTTACACGCAAAAGTATGAAGTTATAGCCCTACCTCACGTCACACACAAAAATTAATTCAAAATGGATAAAAAACTTAAATGTAATGTCCAAAAACTATTAAAAAAAAGTGTTCATAACCTTGGGTTTGGTCATGGTTTCTTAAGATACGACACTAAAAGCATAAGCAATTTATTTTCTTTTAAGAAAAAATGGATAAATTGGACATCAAAATTAAAAACTTTTGTGATGTAAATGATACTACCAAGAAAATGAAAAAGGCAACCTAAAGAAGAAAATATTTATGAATCATATATTTGATAAGAAACTTAGATCCAGAATAACGAACCTTTACAACTCAATTTTAAAAAAAAAAAAAACAATTAACAAATGGGCAAAGGATGAGAACAGACATTTCTCCAAATTAGATATATAAGTGGCTAATAAGCACATGAAAAGATGATCAACATTATTAATCAGGGAAATACAAATCAAAGTCATGAGACACCACTTCACACCCACTAGAAGAGCTATTATCAAAAAGACAAACAACAAATGTTGGTGAAGATGTGAAGAAACAGGAACCTTCTTTGACTGCTGAAGAGAATGTAAAATGAAAGGGTGCAACTACTTTGGAAAACAATTCATCAATTCTTCAAACTGTAAAACAAAGAGATATCAAATGACTCAGTAATTCCACTCCTAGGTATATATCCAAGAGAAGTTAAAACACGCCCATACAAAAACTTGCATACGAGTATTCACAGTAGCTTTTATTCAAAATAATTTAAAAAAAAAAGGAACTCAAATGTCCATCAACTGAAGAATGGATAAACAAAATGTGGCATATCCATACAATGGAATATTATTTGGCCATAAAAAGAAATGAAATTCTGATACATGCTCATGAACTAAAAAAACCATTATTCTAAAGAAAAGAAGCCAGTCACAAAAGACCACATATTGTATGATTCCATTTATATGAAATGTCTAGAATAGGCAAATCTATGCACAGATTAGTGGTTGCCAAGAGTGAGGGCTGGGTGTGGGAGTGACTGCTAATGGGTACTGGGTTTCTTTTTGGGATAATGAAAATGTTCTAAAATGGATTGTGGTAATGGTTACACTCTGTATATATACTAAAACTACTTACTTGTACATTATAAATGGATGGATTTTATGATACATGAATTATTATCTCAATAAAGATGTCAAAACAACAACAAAAAAGATTGACCAGTGGTTGTGAGACCATGAATCCTGTTCTGGATCACTCATATTCCAGATGTCTTCCTGGCACTGTTTACAAAGCACAAACATATAGGGCAAAAGTCACCTTCTTCCACCTGGAGGGAAACAAAATTATAGCACCTCCTTAATGACAACCATCTGGCCTGCATGATGCAAGCTTCTGTTATTTTTGGAATGCAGAGCTGTAATGTGCTAGTGCCCTAACCTGCTGGAGAGATCCAAGAAGCCTACAGCTGGCCAAAGCTCATGGCAGCAGCCCTCCTATTTGCTGAGTGGGCAGGAATAGGAGCTAAAACTGCAAAGTAGGAAAGCACAGCTCAGAAAACCTCCGTGTGGCAACATACACGCATAACATTGGGCACTCAAAGCCTTGTTCACTCCTGAACTCCTCCCCACTTCCCACCCCCAGAGTCTGCTATTCTAGGTCAAACATATTTTAAATATAGGTATGTCATGAATCAGCTAGAATTATATAATGATAAAGCAGGAAGGACCTGTAAAAGTATTATGTAATGGAGCACTGTCTCTGGAGCACCTAATAACTAACCTTGGGCAACTTCCACCTCTCTGTACCTCAGTGTTTTCATCTGGGAAAAGAGGACAATAAAGGCAACTGTTTCTCAAAATTGCTGCAAAGATTAAATGAGTTAATCCACGTAAAATGTGTAGAATAGTGCCTGGCACATTGTAAATGCTAATAAATTTTTTAGTGTGCTTATGATAAACTGGTAAATTCGATTATTTTTATAATCACTAAAGCTCAGAATGGTAATATGACTTTGCATTTGACAATGATAGAAGAAGATTTCAGGTCTCTTTGACTCCTGAACCAGTGTTCTAGAGCATTTAACGCTTCACCCTGCATGTATAATAATGCCCCTTATCTTTTAGGTCTTAAAAGATACAAATAACAAACATACAATGCCTAGCATTGTGTTTCACACAATATGGGTGTCTGCAAGATGTTTAATTTGTTCTCTTTTCATCTCAGGTTTAATCTTCTATAATAATATCTGAAAAGAAGTTTTGACACTAAATCCCAGAATATCCAATGTTCTGCCCTTCAAAAGACAGGATGGCTCAAGACTAAAGAAAATGCACATAAACTCCCTGTTTTTTTTTTTTTTTTCCCATTTTTTACTGAAGGAGCATAGGGTACCTGAGTATGCCCAGCATTTGAAGGAAAAGAGACTTTTCTTCCTTTCTCTTTCTGCATTCTAGAGGGTATACTCATGCAAGGAATCTAGAACTATTCTCAGGGCTTGATGATGTCTCCAACTTTCAGCAATTGATACTTGCCACTTAAATTCATGAGGCAAGAGAAGTTCACAAAATAATTATACATAGTATTTGACAAAATACAATAAATGCAACAGGAGAGATACAAAGGCAGCAAACTTCCTACAGTACACTGCAACCAGAGTAAGCTTTTAAACATGTTCATCACTTTTCTATCACAAACATATACATGCATGCACACAAACATACACAATCACATCACAGTGTTTAAACCAGTCTTTGAGGCCCTGTTAATATCAGGCCTCCCACACACTCCTGTATCTTTGGTGGAGCCTCACTCTCTTCAGCCATCCAGCCAGATAGGTCCTCTTTTCTTTCCTCAAATTCACCAGTCTCTATTCTGCTTTGGGGCTTTCACACTGGCATTCCCTGTGCCTGAAAAGTTCTTCCTTACTGCTCCTCTGCCTTGGCCTCCCCACCTAACTAACTGGATTTATCCTTCAGGCTCTGCTTCAACTTTTTCCTCAAAGAAGCCTTTCCCCACAACTCAAACTACCCTCCCTTTTTCTCCAATCACACACAACTGGAATATGCTGCTGATCATTTAGCCAATTAGTATCTTTCTTCCCCACCAGACTGTAGGCTTAAGGAGGGCAAAGGCTATCCACCTATTCAACATTGCTTCCCCTGTGCCTAGCACAGTGCCTAGCACATAGTAGGTGGTGAATAAAATTAACAACATCCTCCAAGGATTCAAAAGATCAACTGATCAGTCAATTAGGAAACTGATTTCCTAACTTTTCCACTCAAATTCAACAAAAAGAATCGCATATCAAGCTGTCAGCAGAACAGAAATACACAAACAGATGCACAGGTTATGCATTCCTTGAGGAGAAAAATTCAGAATGAAGAAAAAATCGGATTTAGATATATGTTTTAAAGTTATTATGTGCAAAACCACAAGGAAAAAAGGTACTTTTTAAAAGTAATCTGACATTAACACAAAACACACATGCTCTTTTGGGAGACCAACTTGCAAAGGAGGGTAAACAGTGGAGGAAATAAGAATGCATGTGATCCTCCTAGGCTATTACTGTTCCTTTCCAAAGCAAATTTATCTCCTAATGGAAGAGAATGTGCTGAACCATAAATCTAAGTATATCTGGAAAAGTACCCAGTGGTGTGACTGGCTTCTATGAACAGTATGCCCAAAGGAGGAGGCACGTGGGTCCAGGGAACAAGTCACACAATGAACTTAGCGAGACTTCAAAAGGCAAACTGCCTGGTTAAGCCTCCTCCCCTTAGGTTACTACAGTGTTAATCAACCTCTGGCATTCATCAAACCAAAGCCCAGCTTTGAGCTACCCATATCTAATCTAATTGCTAACTTTACTAAAGGTCCTTGAAGCAACAGCCAAGTTTTCCAAAGAAAACATCTCTCCTCATGCAGTCCCTACTAATGATTATGGAAAAAATACACAGGCGAATTCTCTGCTAACTACATTATGCAAAAGAAAAAGATTCTGGGTAAACCCAACAGGTGCACTTTTTGCTGTGCTGTGTGACCTCCTTAAAGACACTATGCCAATGAATCCTTCCAGATACGCCCACCCTTTAAAACACCCAGAGCATCACCACACTACACTCTTTAAAAACACTGTCCCACAAAATAAAGGATGAGAAAATCTCTCCCCCACTCTAAGAGATACTGGAAACATTTCTGGTTTCAAACATATTGCCATTAAAATTTTAAATACCTATCTAGTCCATTATCCTCAAGAAAAAGTTTAATTTCAAAAAAAAGTGCCTAGCACAGTTTCCAGCATATAAGCTTTTATTATTAATAAATACTGGTTGCACAAACGCAAAAATGCTCGTTCTGAACCATCTCCACAGCTGAAGAATAGTTATAACCTTCTCAAGATATGCAGCTTTTACTTCCACAAATCGGAAAAGGGGCGGGGTGCTATTTTTAAGCCATTCTGCTAGGCAGGGCAAGGAAACAGTTGCTAATATTTGTATTCATTTTACGGCAATTTTTCAGTCTGTAAAACAAAAAGGAATGCTCAGTGAGAAAACAAAAAACCTCGTGGATACTTTGCAGTTTTGAGCTGGAACTCTCATACCCTGGTCTGCATGCAGATGACTCTGAAGGTGACAAAGGGAAAGTGTTTGCACCGGGGACTCTGATGAAGGATCTCTCACCTCTGGAATTCCAGGTCACTGCTGGCATTCATCTGAAACCTCCCTAACTAGCTGCAGGCCAGGCGAGTCCGGCTCCCTCGCCAAAATTCGAGGGACTCTCAGAGGACCCCACAGTGGGGTGTCAGCGCCTTCCTCCCGCTGACGTCGGGGGCCCTTTGCCTTTCAAGTCACCCCAAATCTTAGCTTTCCTTGAAGTGAAAGGACAGCTACTGCTCTCACCCATCCCCAAGAGAGGGCTGTGCCCATACAGCAGGGGTGACAGGGTCCTGTGAGAGAACTGCTATAGGAAATATTCCCGGTGTGCGCCAGCCCCCGGGGTCTTAGGAGGGACCGTGACCCCGACGCCCGAGGCGCGTCCCGACGCCGCCCTCCGACCACTCAGACAAAGGGCCGGCCCCAGGCGCGCCCACTCACCGCTCAGATAGTTGGTCCACTTGTACAGCACCCCCTCCATGGCGCCCAAGGCCCCTCGGCCCCCGCCGCGCCGGGGCCGCCTGCCCACGCCTGCCGGCCCCCTCACTGCCCCAGGGCCCAGGAGGCGAGGAGCACCGGCAGCAGGGCCATCATCGCCCGGCGCGGCCCAGACGCCCACTCCCGGCGCCCGGGCCCGCTGCGGGGACGCCCGGCCCGCCTCACATACTCGGCGCGGGGGCGGGGTCACTGCGGCGGCCTCGGCGCGAGAAGCCGCGGGCAGCCAGTGGGCCCGCGCGGCGGGGCCGGGCGCGCTGTGCACAGGAGGCCGAGGTGCTGGGTGGGCCTGACGAGCGCCTAAGCCTTCAAATTGCCACGGACCAGGTAGCCGGTCGCGGGCGGCGCCACCGCGCGTTACCTGAGCCCTGGAACTCCCAGCCGGGCGCGCGCTCGCGCATGCCCAGTGCGCCTTACTCGCGCACGTTCCCAAAATCCACTCCGGGGCTTCGTGGCGGCCGGGCTGACGTAGCGGGAATGGCCCGCAGGGAGACTGAGTCCTCGGCGACGGGCTGGGGAGGAGGCTGTGGGCGAGAGGGCAAGAGGGAGGCCCCCGAGACAAGTGTGAGACAGTTCTGACTGTAAATGCTGCCGTAGCGGTAGGCGCCCACCGCCGATGTGTGGAAGTCTTCGTGACCGCTAACGATACCCCCTGGGTTCTAGTCCCCAGAATCCAATTCTTATTTAATAGCTATTGAACCCCCGACACCCGAGGTCCTAAACAGTGGAGCGTGCGTAGATGATTGGAGTTTCAGGATAGAATACTGTGCGGCCAGTGTAAATAGGTGTTGTCCTCGCTCTTGGAAACGTGGTTCATGGACCCGGTGCGTTGACATCACCTAGGAGCTTATTAGAAATGCAGAATCTCGCTCTGAGCCCAGACTTCCTGAATCAAAATTTGCATTTTAACGAGATCCCCAGGGAATTCCTAAATCCATTAAGCTGTGAGAATGCACTGTGCTAAGGATATTTGACCAGGAAAAATGTTAACAATAGAGTAAATGGATAGAGAAGGTAAGAAAAGTGTACAATCCAAATCCAAATTGCTTTAGGTATTTGTCACAGATGCATGCACCAAAATGTTAGGATGGTGGCGTTAGAGGCGATCTTTCTTTTTCTTTAGTGTAAGGTTGCCAGATTTAGTAAATAAAAATACAGAACAATTATTTGTTATTTATCTGAAATTCGAATTTCATTCGGCTCCTGTATTTTATCTGGAAATCCTACTGCTTCTAGTTTCTTACAAATCAATGAGCACGTATTGCTTTTGAAATTAGACAAAGAATGTAAAACTAGAAAATGTAAACTAAGATGAGGCTGTGTAATTCGTAAGCTTGATTACCATTTCTTTAAAGTGGGGCTCTGCACATGCTTATCCATTATTTACTCTCTGCACTAAAATTGCTAGTTATTAGCAGCCGCAACGTTACGCGGTGCTGTGGAATGAATCAGACCTGCCTTGAAGGTGGAGCTCAACTGTTTTGGGGTCAAATGACCTTAAGTAAGACACTTAACCTTTCCCAGCCTAAATTTACTTATCTTTTAAATGGGAAAAAGGAACCTGCCTTACCGGTGTAGTGAGGTTCATGCTCCAGGAACGCACTTTGTGAACCCTAAAGCACTAAGTCTTTATAGTTCATAATGCAAATTATTAAATAATAGCGGAAGCGCAGGATTATGGCATCTTTGGTGGGGGGGCGCTCTCCAACGGCGAGCATAAACAAGTCTTTCCTGAAACTCCGACGGTTTTTCTGGGCCCGGGACCACTCCTACCTTAACTCAGCTGGGGTTCTTTACATAGGTAAGTCTGCCGGCGGAGTTTCCGGTTGGCTCCAAGCCCTACCGCTCTCCCAAAGTCACGACTTGTTGAGTTCCTTAATCCGCCGGGCTCTAGGACCACACCGCGTGGCTCGCCGCTTGGAGGCTGCCCCGCACGACCAAACTGTAAAGTGCATTGTTGCAGCGTCATTGGCTGGAAGGTGCCTGAGGGACAGCACCGCAAGCCAATGGGAGGCCGCTCTTTCCAGACAGCGCGTTATAAGAGCCAGTCAAGCCCGGGTTTGAGTTTAACTCTTTAAAGGTGAGTTCGCGCAGTGTGGGAAAGTTGTTAGTAGTAAATGTGCCACGTCTTCTAGGAAGGAAGGGGGAGTCCTGAGCTTGCCAGAGGCCATTGTCCCTAGCCTTCAACTACATTCTTAACTCTATGAAGTCAAGGGCCCTTTCTCTGTTTTTGTAGGGACTTCTTTCCTGCTTTGACAACATGAGGCTTTTCTTGTGGAACGCGATCTTGATGCTGCTAGTCACTTCTTTGATTGGGGCTCTGATCCCTGAACCAGAAGTGAAAATTGAAGTTCTCCAGAAGCCTTTCATCTGCCATCGCAAAACCAAGGGAGGGGATTTGATGTTGGTCCACTATGAAGGCTATTTAGAAAAGGACGGCTCTTTATTTCACTCCACGTAAGTAATTAAGCCCAGCTTGTAAAGTATAATAATAAAGAACCCACCCCACCCATACCAGCTCTCCAGCAGGAAAGGTAGCGTGAACCTGGTTTTATCTGTTTTTAAAAACTGAAATACCTTATTTCCTTCTTTGGGGAAAGGAAATTGTTTAAAGCCAATTTTATATAACGAGACAGACCTTTGAAGGTATTATTGGAAATGTGGTCTGGAGAAAGCGGTTACTTTTTTTATTATAAAAATTAGAACTAGAATTTTTGAAATATTGCAGAAATATCTAGACATATAATTATACAATAAGTAGAAAAAGCTCAAAAGAATTCTTATATCTCCATCCCCATTCCTTAGGGAAAAAATGATTTGATTCCATTTTTAATTTGGTGTAGGTGATATTAACTTAAAACTTTTCACAGCAACTTGAAGAGCAAAATACGCAATCACTTATTTGCCTGTTGAAGGATATACTAATGCTGTTTCATTGACCTATTTAACTTTTATTCTGACAGTTGACATTTTGGTCAAGGCACAGGACCATGATTTCTGTAGTCATTTGCTTCTTTCTGAAAAGTAAGACTTCATTGATAGGGTGAGTGTGGTTATTTTACATGAAGGATTTTCAGATGGTTACACTATACTTTCTGTTCTGTAAAAAAAGAAATTGTGACATGGAAAAGGTTGACAAATGTAATGATTTCCAATTAGGCATTGGTTTTCATTCATTCCATTTCAAAAATATTTAGTGAGCATTCCTTTATGTCAGGCTCTGCACTGGGTACAAAGGAGATTAAAGAATTTTGGCTTTGAATCATCCTCATCTATTCATTTACCTATCAAACTCTTGTTGAATGGCCACAGGTTAGACTCCATAAATGCATAGATGACTAAGAGCAGGTTCTTGTCCTCTACCAGTACACCATCTATGGAGGGGAGGAAGACAAGTAAATAACTCAATGATATAGAGCTGTGGTCCCCAACCCCATTAGCAGTTGGTGGCCTGTTAGGAAACAGGCTGTGCTTCACTACCTGAGCTCTGCATCACACACACCCCCACCCACGACACTCCACACCCCCATCCCCAGTCCTGGGAAAAATTGTCTTCCATGAAACCAGTCCCTAGCACCAAAATGTTGGGGACCACTGATATGAGTAAAGAATATTCAAAATGTTAGCAAAGCATAACAGAGCCTGGAATTGATTATGCTGTGAGAGGTGGAAAAGAGAAAGTCTGCTCAGAGACCATAAGTGAGATGGGCCTTGAAAGATGGGTAAAGGTTTCTAGGGGTAGAAAGGAGAGAGGAGGATGTTGCAGGTAGAGGGAATGACATGAACTAAAAACAATGAAGCTCCGTGGCACATCTTAGACTTCGTTTTTTGATAAGCTACCTTTATTGGACATTCAGACCTGGTCTGTTGTGGAGTTTGGGGGAAGTGAATCGCACTCTTCTCTGAACTCTATTAGCCCTGGTAAAAAGTTCCAGAAAGATAGCTTGCCATAGAATTCTCAACAGCCCTTTCTTTTTGTCAATAAGGCAGGTGCCACAGTGCATGTTAAACAATATTGTGATTTGCATTTTAAATTTTTAATTACATTCTTATTTTTAGTCTGGTCTCTTTTAGGTCCAGCCTAAATTCTTTCAAGCCTCAGAATCAAAAATCTGTGCAATATTTGGTGGTATCCATGGGATATTATTTAGCAGTTCATTACTTAGTTCTATACCTGGTGAGGAGACTGTAGTCATGCAGCCTTTACATAAATGGTGAGAAGCAACTCACTCTTCTTGAATATTGTGAAGAAATACCATCAAATGATCAGTCCATAAAGCATGTTTGCCATTTCTAGAACCGTAGCCTATGTGGTAAATAGCTGTAACAAGAAATGTGACAAAACTATAGTCAGTGCTGGGTAATAGATTGTTTCTTCCTTCCTTTTTCTTTTCTAGCCTTCCCAACTTTTCTACAGTTGGCATTTTGTTACTTCAATCATGGGGGTATATTAAAGAAAACAGGAAAAAAAATGGCATTTAGCTGGATTTAGTAACCTTGGTACCCATGAAGCCTAGTAGAGTGACTTCTTATTCTCACCTACAAGATATCCTTGAACAGAACACTTTCCTTATTGCACCAAAAGAGAGCTGAAGCTTCCCAGGAGCTTGGCAGGTTGCTTTTCTTAGGCTAGCCTCTCTTTAGCTCATAAGCCAAGACATCTTGACTATTTCCTTTTTCCCTAGTCATTGAGGGGCCGCTCTTCCAGACTTCCCTACATAGCCCCACAGTGGACCCCTGGTGAGCAAGTTGGGCCAGGGTCTGAGTGGGGATTCAGGGATGAAACACAGCCTTTTCCACTCATCAGCGCCATCAGCAGGCCATAGATCAGGACAGTTTTCAAGCAAGATATAACATCCTGTGCTCCTGACTCTCCACGTTGGTGTGTTCATGGACCCACATGTGTTGGCAGTAAATTCGCCTTAGCCTCTCATCCTCCTTCCCAAACTCAGCCATTTTCCATTATTTTCTCCCTGTTCTGCAACCTAGTGACCTTCCTGGACAGCATAACTTTGTGGTTAGGACCTTGAACTTGAGTTAGGTCAAAGACTGGCATGCTTAACCTTTGTTTCCTCATCTACACAATGGCATAACAGTGGTACTTACATCATAGAATTGTTGTTAGAGTTAAAAGAAGCAAAAAATTTAGGATAATACCTGGTATACAGCAAATGCTGAAACAGTTGTTAATTGTTTGATTATTATTCCCTCTGCCCCTCTCAGGCTGAGTCAACTGTGTGAAATTTACATCCAGAAAAATGGGCAGTGAGTTGGAGTACTATAAAGTTGACTTGGAGGTGTGTGTGTGCAAATAAAGAATTGCTGTTTTCATTAATTTCCAAGCTAATAAATTTAACTATAAGTGGGAAAAATCCACTAAAGCAATAAAAAAAAAATAAAGTTACTAAAGAGTTCCAATGTGTTTTCTTTCTATCATAGTCACAAACATAACAACGGCCAGCCCATTTGGTTTACCCTGGGCATCCTGGAGGCTCTGAAAGGTTGGGACCAGGGTTTGAAAGGAATGTGTGTAGGAGAGAAGAGAAAGCTCATCATTCCTCCTGCCCTGGGCTATGGAAAAGAAGGAAAAGGTAATAGCACTTCTGTATTTCTTACTATATAGCACTAGACTTCTTCTCTAAATTAAGAGACAGAAGTTAGAGTAACTACTAGGTATTTTTTTTTCTCCTAGAAGTAAGCAGAGGGCTTGTGTTCCTTTAGGAAATATAATTGTGTCTTGATTATCAATTGAAATGACCAGTTAAAGCCATAATATCTAAATGGGCAACTAAGCTAACAATGAAACAGGTACTGGAAGCTGGCACTTTTATAATACTGTTCACCAATATGGTAGGTTTTTTAAATTGTAAAATATGCATTATATAATATTTACCATTTGACTCATTCTTAAGTATATAGTTCAGTGGCATTAAATACTTTCACATTATTGTGTGACCGTCACCACTATACATCTCCAGAACTTTTTCATCCTCCCAAATTGAAACTCACCAATTTGTTTTAACAATGCAAAAATAAAGATCACTCAACATAAATGAACACTTGAAATATGGGTTATTAAGGCCTTGAATGTGTTTTAGATGTGGGCTGTATATGACTCATGACAATGATGTCTCCCATAGCTCATGCTTATTGGGAGTTCTTTTCATTCCCGTTTTAAAATTTATGTATAAAGCTTTTAACAATTTATTTTAAAAACTAATGGAGTGACATGAAATGAATTTAATTCTCCCTGTGTCACAAAGCAGAAGCAAGCTGGCCAGCTGGTCCAGAGAGCTTTTGTGCTAGTTTGTTTCAGGGTAGGCATACAGTTGATGTTTAAGTGGGAACCCCTGCAACTTTCCAAAGGGCTATTTATTTGGTGACATGTATCAAGAGGCCTGAAGATGTTTATATGCATTTTTCCTATAATTCCTTTATCGGAATCTAACCTAAGGGAATAATTAGATATCAGGAGAAAGATTTGTGAACAGGGATGTCCATCACTGCCTTGTTTCTAATAGCAAAAAAAGTAGAACTGACCTAAGTGTATAATGATAAAGATTTTAGCTAAATAAAATATGGCCCAGTTATTTAAAATGGCATTTTCAAAGATTTTAAAAATTATATCCAAAATGTGTATAATATAATATTATATTAATATATAAAAGTAGAAAATAAAGCAATAGTATATATAGTATTATAGTAAGTATAGGAAAAAAGTATGTACACATAGAAAGCCAATCACAAGGAAATAAATAAGAATGTTAACAAGGGACTCTGATACCAGGAATCATATTTATTTCTGGTCTATCTTCCAAATTCTCTACAATGAGCATGTATTATTAATACTTATATAATGAAGAAAAAATAAATTTTTAAATCAGAACCAGACAGAAAAGCACTCTGATATAGTATAAATATAGTATAAATACACAGCATCCTTAGGTCTTGACAACGTGGTGGGCAGGATTCCCAGCCCCAGTTTCCTGAGGAGGAAAAGAGGTGCCATATGTGAAGCATTACATATTCTAAAATGGAACCAGCTCCATAAATTTTGTTCGTGGGACAGGATTTACTAACCAAACTCAATTCTTATTTTAATTATAATCCTCTTTAGAGAAGAAAATCAAGTATCTGAAAAATGTTTCTCTGATACTTAAAAAGTATTCTTCTACTTTCCTGTATCTTTATTGTCTTACCTTTAACATTTATATACAGTAGTTCCCCCTCATCTGCAATTTCACTTTTTGTGTTTTTTGTTACCTGTGGTCAAAAAATACTAAGCTATTTAATATTTTGAGAAAGAGAGAGAGAAGGAAGGAGGGAGAGACCACATTCACATAACTTGTTTACAGTATATTGTTGTAATTGTTCTATTTTATTATTGTTGTTAATCTCTTACTGTGCCTAATTTATAAATTAAGCATAATCCTATGTATGTATGTATGTATGTATGTATAGGAAAAAACATAGTATATATAGTCTTGGGTACCATTCACGGTTTCAGGCATCCAGTGGGGGGCTTGGAATGTATCCCCTGCAGATAAGGGGGGACCACTATAGGTAGTATTAGTCCATTACTCTTTCTGCAGACTATATTTATCTCAGTTTTACTTCATCATAATTAGAGATCTAAATTTGAGTCATTTCCTTCAAACTGAGTGCCATGAAACTAATTCTTCTAATATGTATTTAACACCAATTTTGTAGTCTTTTAGTACACGCTTGCATGCCTCCTTTGGGAAGATACCAGTTCTATCAATGACCTAGTGCATGTCCCTTCTCTGTCTAGATCTGGAATGGTAAGCTTCAGCACACAACGTAAGTGTTTTTCTCTTTGGAACTTACAAATGCTCTTTCATGAAAATATGTGAGATGAGGAGGTGACTAAGAAATATTCAACATGTTTACCCAGACCTGTATGTTAAATATAGTTATAAGGAAACAAGTTTGAAAAAAACTATCCATACTTCCCAGACGGTTTTGGTTTGTTTTGTTATCGTTGTTTTAGGTCCCTGGGACTTTAACAAAGCTGTTTTTTTTTTTTTTAATTTTAAAGAGTTTTTCATCTCCCTTCTCAGAAATTTATTTTAATTGCTCCCCTCCTATGAAATGTCTTCAACATATGCATAATGTTCTATACTAGCAGAGGTGCTTTCTAACTTTTTGAACTTTTTTAACCTTCCTGCATTATTTTTAAAGCCTGTAAAATAATTGTATCTCAGTAACGTGTATTGAGAGCTTGCTATTTGTCAAGTATAATGCTAAGTACTTTGCATGGATTTTCTCCCTTCATCCTCTGAACAGATTCTTGAGGTGGGAAATATTATCATCTAAATTTTACAGATGAGGAAACTGAGGCTTAGAGATGGGCAGATGTAAACTTGAATGCCATCCGGTATGACACCAGAGCTCATTCAATTATATACTGCCTCCTGGTGGAAGAATGGACATACTATTCATAGGTTACTATGTAGTTTTTAGGTCAGGACTTCCTGACCCAAAAGTTAGTAAATTGCTTGTAATATAATTAACTCTGAATTATCTAAAGGCTTTTAAATCATTCTCAACATATAATATGTAATATCTTAGTTATATTTGAAATGTAATACCCAGGCTATTAGGTTCATCTCTGTATATGTATTTATGTAATTTTTTTAAATTGTTAAGCCAAAAACAGAAAGCTTTTGCTCTGCTAGTTTGGATTATTCCTTCTTTTACTCTATTCTACTGTTACTTATAGTGTAAATAATTTCCATCATATATGACAATCTTAGGAAGGTTTTTAAATTCAGCTAAGCAATATTTTTTTCAATTACCACTAGTTTTCTATTATTAAAACTTTTGATCTTTTAAATAAAACTTTTCCCCTTCTCTCATCATGTCAGGTAAAATTCCTCCAGAGAGTACACTGATATTCAACATTGATCTCCTAGAGATTCGAAATGGACCAAGATCCCATGAATCATTCCAAGAAATGGATCTTAATGATGACTGGAAACTCTCTAAAGATGAGGTGACCTTCTCCCTCCCTCTTTCCATTCCTTCCTCTCACTTTTTTAGAAATATATTTAAAATTCTTATTTTTATTTAAGTGAAATGTTATTTATTTATAAGTTTTCTTAAAATGCTGATGCTTTGAAAGTTGACTTTTTCATAGGAAATCATTGTTTTGGAGAGAAATATACTGAGACTTAAAAAGCACCAATTCAGTCTTTTGCTTTTTTTCTTTCACCCCAGTGCCTAGGGCTGACTGTATCTTATCCTTACCCTTGGGTCTTTGAAGACCCATTTTGGCCAAGACAATCCCCATTTGCAGTCACTGTGTAAGAAACTAGATGTCCTGAGAAATATCTCACATGGACGGTTTCTGTTCAAAGCTGTAGACTGGCTGTTAAATGCATTTTGTAATGATTACCTAGCATTAACGGCAAGTAATTTACATGCTCAGTTTTGTTCAGGTTAGCACTTGGAGTAAGGACACTCTAGCCAGGGTTTTCCGTGGCAGGGGACCTTCCCCAGCCCCATCAAAGTCTGGGCCTTTGGGTAAGGAGAAAGGAAGGAGAGGTTTCTCCCTATAATTTAGGCTTTTGCAGCCATTGCTACACATACCTGCCTTAGTCTGGATGCTGTGGGGAGAGCAGTGGAGGTCGATATTGATCCCCTGTTTTTTATCTACCTGCACTCTCCATTCTGGCCTAGCTGGTCAGCTATCAAGTCATTTTTTATTTTATGCTTTGATCAGTTTCACTTTTTTAATGTCCAGGACATGATTGAGTCTTGAATAAAGTAAGTCGTTATGAACCACAGGGTCATGATCCACAGCCACTACATGTATCATACCTCATAGTGTTACCAGTCATATGCCTTTTTCTTCCATCCAAGATAAATTTTAATTCCCACTCATTAAAAAATATTGAATATACAATACATTCATATGGTTCAAAAATCAACCCAATATAAAAAGATATCTATTTAAATCTTTCTCCTACCCACACCCTCTTCTACCCTGTGACCCCCTCATCCAGCTTTATTAATTTCTTATATATCCTTCCAGTGTTTCTCTATGTGAATATAAACAAATATAAATACATATTCTTATTTTCCCTTTTCTTACACAAAAGGTAGCAAACTACTACTATTTGGCACCTTGCTTTATTCACACACTATATCCTGGAGATATATTCTACATTAATCCATAGAGTTTCATCCTTTTTTTTTTTCCACAACTGCATTAAATCACTTTAACTTAAAAATAAACATACATTATCTGTTTGCATGTTGGGGGTGGGAGCAGGAAGATTTTAAACTGTTGATCTAAACAGAAGGAAGAGTGGAGATATTAGAAATGAAAATACAGGTTGAATTGTGTTATGGTGAATCACACATAGTAGGAAATTAGTAGGAAATTGGGAACAGTATTTTGTTTATATTTTTAAACATCTGAATGAAAAGGGAAAATTGTAGCCTCGCCACTTACCAGGCTTGATTTTGCTTTGATTTCTGAGATTGGAAGGTTGTGTTAGGCTCGCTGAGTGTGGCATGATTATAGACAGACCCACAGCACTTACTGCTGGCAGACATTAATTCAAGTCAAAAATGCCACCATTTAATCTGGTTTTAAGAGAAGTGTTTGGAATTCTGACTCAATAGAAAAATAGATCTGGATAACTTAGTGGATTGAAAGACAGCAGTCTTTCAAATACTTGGCTTTATTTAGACTCAGAGTAAGAACAGGTAGTATGCTTTCATTGAGTATTTTTCAAAATAATATAAGGCTTATATTTGATATAAGGATTGCGTATGTGATATGAGCTTTATCTTTAACTCTGAGCAATATTTTATGTCTCTACTATAACAATATAGCAACAGTCTTTTTTTAAGAGAAAAGATTTCTTATAATTCTTTTATTGTCATTAGAAATACATCACAAAATAATCAATAATATGTTAGGGTATATTTTACAATAACTAAAAGACTGAAATTGGAATGTTTCTAACACAAAAAAATGCTACCTGAGGTGATGGATACCCCAATTACCCTGTTTTGATTAATTCACATTGTATGCTTGTATCAAAAAAAAAAAAAGAAAAGAAATATATCATAAAGTAGTTGTAGTAGTTATTATATATAGTTAAATGAACTGCCAGTCTATGTCTGTGATATTAATTGGCTCAATGTGAGCATCTTCTGAATCAGAGTTATTAACGAGATCTGTTATTTTATAGGTTAAAATGTATTTAAAGAAGGAATTTGAGAAGCATGGTGCAGTGGTGAATGAAAGTCATCATGATGTTTTGGTGGAGGATATTTTTGACAAAGAAGATGAAGATAAAGATGGATTTATATCTGCCAGAGAATTTACATATAAACACGACGAGTTATAGAGATATGTCTACCCATTTTATATAGCATCCATCTTAAATGAGAGGGTTATTATCTTTAAAGAAAGTTTTATTTTTTAACAATGTTCTATTCTTGCTTTGCTTTTTATTTTTATATATTTTTTTGACTCTTATTTAAAGAACCCCTTAGGGTTTCTAAGTACCCATTTCTTTCTGGTAAGTTATTGGGAAGAAAAAATTAATTCGAATAGAAGACTTCTGGACTGTTTTCCACTTTTATATATGGAGATTTGCTTTACTTTCTTAGTTGTCATTTAAAAATATTGCAACTGAGAACATACCGTAACATGAGACCAAGTTATAGCACAAATCAGCACCCTGTATTTCTGCCTCCCTCTCTTTTCTCCAAGTTAGAGACTGACATATTTGAAAAGCCTTTTGCAATAGCCCAAAGCTTGCTATTTTCATGTTATAATGAAATAGTTTGTCTTTTACTGCCTCTGAGTCTCTGCTTGAAGACAAAAGGAAAATTGTTGGACTTTACTTGGTAATAGTTACTGCTTTACTAAGGAGATGTGCAATGCTGAAGTTGGTAACAAAGTTAATAACTTATATAAATATGTATGCATTGAAACATTCTTAAGCTGCATAAGTTCAGCTCCTAGTAACTAATGGCCTATTATGACAAATAGGACCAATCATTTATGTGTTTGTTTCTTTGTAATAAAATGTAGCAAAATACTGTAGCCAAGGTAGTATTTATAGTCAACATTTACTTTTTAAGGCTAGCAGATTACTCTTCCTAGCTCTTAATGAATAAAGTCTGTAACTAATGTATTAAACTACAGTAACATTGTATTATAAGAGAAATTAGTAAACCAATCAAAATTTTCCCATTTTTGCCTCATCAAAAAGTGAGGCAAATCTACAGTGGCTATTATTGAATAGACACCTACCCTGGGTCAAAAAATTGATGATTTTACAATTTTATCTGAAATTGGCTTTTATCCTTAATATTTTTAAAAAGTCAGAAATCTTCACTTACTGACAATAGTCCTTCATAGTTTACAAAATGACATCAAGTGCATTATTGCCTTCGATTCTCATTGCTCTGAAGTCTATGAAAAAATCTGGTGCATGTTACTGGACCTGTTTTATATATGAGGAAATTATCATTCAAAGAGATTGATTGCTATGCCCAAGGTCAGCAGCTAACCTGTAGAACCAGTTTTCAGTCCCCAAATTCTGTTCCTCCTGCTGCCCTCTACTAATGAAAAGGTGAAATTTCTCTTTGAATTTGTTGGGCCTCATTCTCTCTTCAATTTGCTCTTCTATTGTTTGTCTTTGAGTCCTTAGCCTCTGAAGCTGTATGACTGACTATTTTTGGCACATTAGAATTCTCCCCGTGACCTAGGAAGGCCCCGATTTTATAGAATAACCTTGGGGTTAGCTCTGAATTGCCTCAAAAACCCCAAACAGTGAGAGGTTCCAGGTGTCTGTCTTAGTTCTTGCATTCCTACTTATCTACATGGCTTTTTTTTTGAAGACTTATGAACAATTATTACATTATATGCAGACTACTTTCACTAATTATATACTGACATTTTCCTCACCAAATCATATAGTTCATGGGAAGAATATACTATAACACCTGTCTCCAAAGAAATCAACAACATCTTGAAAACTATTAAGTTGTCTTTGACGTTTTACTGAACCCAGAGGAGTTATGAGCCACATTACAGAAAGTCTTCACTGTGTGGTGAGGTGAAGGAAAGTAGTCTGTCCTATGGTGCTACTTTGTGTAAACATTACTGGTGCTATCTATGTCTATAAAAGAGCAAGAAAAGTAAAAAGGATTTTGATTATTCAGGCAGCATTCTTGTTTTAATCTTATGTGAATTTGTATCAATTCTCACCTAAATATTTGGATGCAAGCGTGAAATGAAAACATACACATAGACTATGGTGTTTCTAAATCATCTGCTTCTTTGTTTTAGCTGTGTCTTTGCACCCTTCTGTTAATGGGAATAATCAAACATGAACTGTGACTTCACACGTACAGTCACGCCTCACTTCGCAATGGGGATGCGTTCTGAGAAATGCATCATTAGGTGATTTCATGGTCCTGAGAACATCATAGAGTGTACTTAACAAAACTAGATAGTAGAGCCTGCTGTATACCTAGGCTATATGTTATGGCCTATTGCTCGTAGGCTACAAACCTGTACAGCATGTTACTATACAGAATACTGTAGGCAACTATAACACAATAGTATTTGTGTATCTAAACATAGAAAAGGTACAGTAAAAAATGTGGTATAAACAATAAAAAATGGTACACCTATATAGGGCTCTTGCCATAAATGGAGCTTGTGGGCCTGGAAGTTGCTCTGGGTGAGTTAGTGAGTGGTAAGTGAAAATGAAGGCCTAGGATATTACTGTACACTACTGTAAACTTTATAAACACTGTATACTTAGGCTAAATTAATTTTTTATTCAGTAACAAATTTACTGTAAATTTTTTACTTTATAAGTTTTTTAATTTTAAAAAACCTTTGACTCTTTTGTAATAATACTTAGCTTAAAACACAGACACATTGAATAGCTGTACAAAAATATTTTCTTTATATCCTTATTCTGTAAGCTTTTTTCTATTTTTAAAACTTTTATTTTTTTTATTTTTAAACTTTTTTTTTTTTTATTAAAAACTAAGACACAAACACATTAGCCTAGGCCTACACAAGGTCTGGATCACCAAGATGTCACTAGGTGACAGGAATATTTCCAGCTTTGTTATAATCCTATGTGACCACCATGATATGTGCAGTTTGTTGTTGACCAAAATGTCATTATGAGGTGCATGATTATATAATTTGACTCATTAATACTGCTCCATGTATCATATTTAAATTTTTACAACTATGTTGTATTCTTTTCAAAATAAAGTTTATTTGGGAAATAATTGGTTTGTGAAAAATTCTTCAAGTACCAATTTCTTCAGAAGTTTGATTTTCTTAACTGTTATTCTGAGTTTTATGTCAAAAGTAGGTGAGGAAGATGGACAGATAGTGAGCGGAGACAGGTATATTGACACTTTGAGCCTCTGATTATCTACCCTGTTTAGATATATTTGTAAAAAAATTTTTAAAAAACTGTGCTTTGTCTTGCAAAATGGACTTAGCAAGGAAAAAAAAAGAAAAAGGAAAAAAAAGCTGTGCTTTGCTTTAAGTTGTTTTGAAATAAGCATTAAACCTTGAGCATTAAGGGCTATAGTTAATAGTGAAGTTTTAGCACTGGAGAGAGTGTGTTCTAGGGGGGATTTCTAGGGAGGAGGAGAGAGGAGGGTGCTTATTATTACTGTAGTTTTGGTTTGGGATTTGTGTATAACAGGTGGTCATTATGATGATTTATGCCTACTGAGTAGATTAGTGCTATAAAATACCTTATGTGATTAAATCAAATGCTGAGCTGCCATAAAAATAACAAGAAAGAATGATTTCTGATTCAGATGAAGTAATTAGCCATGTGGATCTTCCCTGTGGAAATGGATTTGTACTTTCCATTTTATTCATGATGTAGAATATTGCTTTCTCTAATGCTACTTGGATATCACCATGCTATCTTTCCCCACTGAGTGATTTCTCAGTATTGTTTGGAAACTGCAAGAGGAGAAAAAGGAATCTGATGGCATGTTATAAGAAAAAATACTTTCCCACCTTTTTTATTAAAGCAATTTAGCATTATAATAGTAACCCTGGAAAAAAATAACAAAGAGCTTCTTTTCCAGAGATGTAGAGCACTTGGACATTAGAGTTTTTATTTCGCTTTGCTTTTGTTTCTTACCCACTTTAGTTTAAATTAGAATCTAAAATGTCAAACGTGATTATAAATTCATATGCCCATTTGAAAGTATTATCGTCATAGCACTTCCACCTCTTAATATCCACAGCATTCTTTTCAGTAGGGTTTGTGTATTCCCTTTAGTACAATGAAATCCATGTGTTCTTACATATGGGTTTGGAGTCTTTATTTGAAGGGAAATTCTTTTCTTTCTTTAAAATACTATTTTGGTCTCTCTCACCTTTGCCTCTGCTATCTCCAGCTCCTTGCTTCAGGCTGATTGCAGAAAGAATCTTAGCAAACATTGCTTTCAGAACTTAGTGCTCAAATTCAATAAGAGGCATGCCTTGGTTCCTAAAGGTTGCAGTGATGTAGCAGTGATTAACACTTCAGTGTATAGCAGAATCACACAGGGTGTGTTCAAAGTGCAAATTCCTTAACCTTTCCCTAGGAATTATCACTAATTCTTGGACTGGGCCCATGAATCTGCATTTTAGTCCCCTTTCTAGGTGATCCTGATGGAGGTACTCCAAAAACCTTGAGTCTGCCCTTGAACATACAGTCTCCTATATTTTTCTGTTCTATGAACATCCCTTCTTGCATTCTAGAAAGCATTGTGCATTGGGGCAACTAATTGTGCCTAAAAATGAATAAATAGCCAAAAGGATAAATTATGTGGGGATACTGTCTTCCCCAGGGTTAGAAATACTTATGACTCCGAGTTGTTACAGCAAAAATTAGATGCTCAGTAAGTATGTTTTTGTGAATATCTTCCCCATCAGAAGAGGGAAAAGAGCACTGGACATTCCCAAAATTACTCTTATGTTATTTTTTTCAGAATTATCTGCAATGCACCCTTGTGGAAAAATGTCATATTTAGGAGAAAAACTATTTTTGATATACACACGCACACACACACACTGTGTTTATGTATAATGTGTGTTGCATACAGTATATACTGTTTACACTGCACATATATAGGCTTTTTTTTTGAGACAGAGTCTCACTCTGTCACCCTGGGTAGAGTGCCATGGCGTCATCGTAGCTCAGTGCAGCCTCAAACTCCTGGGCTCAAGCAATTCTCCTGCCTCAGCCTCCTGAGTAGCTGGGACTACGGGCACATACCATGCCTGGCTAAGTTTTCTATTTTTAGCAGTGATGGGGTCTCGCTCTTGCTCAGGCTGGTCTTGAACTCCTGAGCTCAAGCGATCCTCCGGCTTTGGCCTCTCAGAGTGCTAGGATTATAGGCGTGAGCCACCACGCCTGGCTCGTAGTTTTCTGTCAAAGATAGTAATTGAAATGCTGTCTCTACTACACGATTCCTTCTCTCCGAAAAATTGTCTTTACCATGCAGTTAAATTTCCTTTTGTCCATTTGGAGTCTGTCATTCTGTGATTGCCCACATTTCTGCGTTTAACTGATAATTTAAGTTAAGATTTCTTAGAAGATCTTCATGTAAAACCAACAATAATCTTTTTTCCCCTTGAACTTGAAATTCACCAGGGAAATTAAGTGGTTCATCTTGATGAATTTAGATTATTGTTAAGGAAAAGGATAAAGGCAGTAGGAAGAGTCTGGGAGATCTGTAACATGGGTTACATTGTATTAATAGATTCTTTTGTTTACCAGTTCTTTGTGTGCCTGTCTGTACTGCTAGTAAAGCCTCTGGTATAAAACGGATGACTTCAGTATGAGTCAGCCCATAATCTATAAAGCCAATCTAAGTGTCTGTGAGCTAGACTAACATTAATTTTGTTTTATGATGGTCTAAAAACAACTGACATGAGATATTTGCTGAGGTTTTACTCTGAAAATCCAGAGTAAAGTGAATGGTGTCCCCTGGGTCTCTAGTAACAGCTAAATTATATCCCACTTGGGGATTTCTGGGAATTTACAAGTCATTTCATTAATTTAAAATTCCACACTGCAGAAGGATTTGGATAATTTCTTCTCTAGTAAATAGCTGCAGTAAAAACAATTCCACACACAAAGTAAATTGAGGTATTGAGGGACAGTTTTCATTATTATAAAGGATGAAGTAAGGATAGGGAGACCCTTTGGGGTTTAGTTCCAATTTCTTACAGTGTTTTCTCATTCATTTGTTGGACTTACTCTGCCAGAGTGTATTTTATGTTAATATAACTGAATCTAATTTTTACCTTTAATTAGGAGACAGGACATTATAACATTCAGCCATGTATTCGTGGTTCTCTTCCTTTTTGATCATATCTCCTGGAATTTGTACAGCTATTTTTGTGCAAAATACATTCTGTTTAACACATTTATTCCACGTCTTAAAGTAGTTCTTTAGTAGTTAAACTTAATGAAATGAGTAATTAAACTTATATAGAGGAACCAAGAAGAGTGAGTAGTAGTACAAATACAAGCAGATCTGCCCTTAAATAAGACACAGCATTTTATTTGCAGGAAAATAGGGAAGAACTTAAAGAAGATCTGTAATGAAATTCCCATTTGGAATTGCCAAATTTCCTCAGAGCATAATTGATTTTTCTTGCTGTCTTCATATTAATGGGTCCTTGAGAATATTTACTTAAGTTTTTCCTTGTATTATTTTGGCTACATTTTATAAGTTATATAATGTTCCACAAAATGTCATATACTTTTCTTGCTATATATGGTAATAGTTAAGGTTTTCTGTTTTGTATCATAATCTTTAAAGAAAGTTAAGCAGCCTGTGAAAGTTAATTGATTCTTACATTAAGACTGAGCACTAAATCAACTCTACTCCTTGGATTTTTTTCTAACACTTTATTACTATGGCAATAATATCTTCAAAACTATTAACTCTTTACCTCCTACCTGCGTCCTCTCAGCTGGGGCCAATGTTCAATGATTTTCTACTATTTCTTTTTTTGGGGGAGTAAAGTTATTTTATTTTTTATAAAGTTAATATGTAGTACAATGATCTTTTTTACAGGTCAATAAATTCTAGTACATTCACAGAGTTGTGCAACCATCAATAACACAATTAATTTTAGAACATTTTTATCACCTCGAAAAGAAACCTTGGTACCCATTAGGAGTTACTTCCCACTTTCACTAATTCCCCCAGCCCTAAGCAACCACCAGTCTACTTTCTCTTGGATTTGCCTGTTCTGCACATTTTCTAATAATTCTTAAAGCTCAATCCTTTTTTTCTATTTGGGGTAGAGCTAAATAGATTATCTGGTAAATTCATTTGATAGTACAATAATTTCTACTTTTGATTTTTATTTTTATGTGATAGGTACTTTTTTTTTTTTTTTTTTTGATACAGAGTCTCACTCTGTTGCCAGGGCTAGAGTGAGTGCCGTGCCGTCAGCCAAGCTCACAGCAACCTCAAACACCTGGGCTCAAGTGATCCTTCTGCCTCAGCCTCCCGAGTAGCTGGGACTACAGGCACGCACCACCATGCCCAGCTAATTTTTTCTATGTATTTTTAGCTGTCCAATTAATTTCTTTCCATTTTTGGTAGAGACGGGGTCTCGCTCTTGCTCAGGCTGGTCTCGAACTCCTGAGCTCAAACAATCCGCCCGCCTCGGCCTCCCAGAATGCTGGGATTACAGACGTGAGCCACAATGTGAGTTATTTTTTAAGCCACTAAGTTTTGGGGCAATTTCTTATGCAGCAATACATAATATCAAAAGCAAGGACTTGAAATTTGAGCCATGTTTTCCAGTATACCAAATAATCTCTAACAAAGAATCAGGAAACATCAGTTAAGACCCTTAAATGTAAACTCCAAATGCAACTGTTTTGTAGAAGAGATTATACTTTCTTTGTTATTTTTTAAATCTAAGCCTTGCTTCTATTCTTTTCTCATAAAAATGAATCCAAACAATAATTATTTTGGAAACTGTCTTTGTACCCAACTGATGTATTTATGATATTAAAAATGACTACTTTTATGGGTTTAAAGGCTTTATAAAGATTTATATATGATTTTATGGAGGGAAATTGGCAATAAAAAAGGATAACAATAGGATATTAGGCAATAAGCTCTCAAGTCCAGAAACAAAGTAATTTATCTTTGTAGACTTAGTAGTTAGCACAGAATTCAGCACACAGCACGCACTACAGATTTGTTTTTCTTGTTGAATGAAAACAATTGATTTTTTTTTTTAAAGAACTAAGTAAATAGAGTACAGATTTTAGAGCCAGGCAGATTTTATTTCAAATGCTGCCCCCACTAGCTATGACCTCAGGCAAGCCACTTATTTCCTTAGAAAGCAGAAGATACAGCTAAATTTCATCCAGTAGAAAGAAAAAATGAAATAAGCATGTTGAGAGGAACACAGTCCTTAGGGATATTAAAACAGTGTAATGACAGCAATCTGAAATGGATGTTCATAGAAAAACAATACGCAGATAGTTCAGTGACTCAAAATTGAATGTTAGTCTAATTAAAGAATAGTAAATGTGGAATTTCAAATCATTTAGGGAAACAGGACATTTAGATAACAGAGTGTTTAATTAACAGGATGTTTACAAAAAATAAAAAACATGGAACACTTAAGAGATATGAATTACTATATTAAAATTCTCTAACCTAACAAATGTATTAATATATTAATATTAAAATAGTAAAGTAATGCAGACAAGACCACTAACCTGTTAGAAATATGTTCAAAGGATATAAAACATAAATTCATAGGAAAATGTATATGATTTGCCTAGTGTATACATGAAAAAAGCTCAAATTACCTCTTAAGGTGCATTCATCAAAGGTATTATAACATAAAGCAATGACGCACAATTGCTTATTTGTTAGACTGCCAAAGAAGGAAAGTAATGATAGTATCTAATGTTAGCCATGGTGTGGGGAAACAAATTCTTATAAAGTCTGTGAGAGAATACAGTGAATAAACCTTTATTGGGGGAAATTTGCCACTATCAAAATTAAGAGTCCACACACCCACTCTTCTAGAAAATTTTGAGAAGATGCTTGTAGTGGCATATGATTGGATCTTCGAAAATCACATTGTAAAAAGAGACACAGAAACTAGGAGAGCAAAACCAAATCTCACAGCTAGCAACTGCAACAAAAATGGATAATAAAGTATCTCCATGGGCTCCGCAATACAAGCAGATGGAGATAAACCACCAATAACTATAAACCTGCATTGTAAAGCATCTACAGGAGAGAGAAGAATGAAGCAATCAGGCATCTGAATGACCTGAAAAGAGAACTCTAGAGTCCAACAGATTCTCACCAGAAAACATAGTCACTGAAAGTGAAACCTGGTAAGACATCACAGATGTGCATCAAAGTGAAGTCCATATTGTTATAAACTCCACAAAGCAAACAACATGATTTCTTCAACAATAACAAAAATACAAGGGGAAAAGAAGAGACAGCAAGATGCCTAGGAAGCATTATATCCGATTCTTGATTCAACCAAACTGTAAAACAATTGACAATAGAAAATATGAACACTAAGTATTTGAGGACTTTAAAAGAGTTATTTCGATTTTAAGGTATACTAGTATAATAATATCACAGTTATGTTTAGAAGTCATTATCTCTTAGACATGTTGAAATACGTATGGATAAAATGATATGATTTACTTCATAAAAAGCAATGCTAATCATAAAGATGATATCTTTCAAAATGGGAAACGAAGCGAATGGGATATAGAAGAACCAACACTTACCATGTTGATAATGACTGAAGGTAGATTTTAAGTACATGTGAGTTTTGTGCTATTCTGTCTATTTTAGTATCTGTTTAAATTTTACATTATAAGTTTAAACTGCACATACTTTTGACTTGGTGATTTTACTTCCAAGAGTTTTTACAGATACACTAACATAATTGTGAAACACAGATATAAAAAGAACAGCAAAAAATCTAAAACTAACTTAAATGAGAGGTTGAATCTGGTTGAAAAACATACAACTGTTACAAAGAATGATGGAAATACATATGTATCACATAGGAAGCTGTCTGTGGACTACTCATAATGTAGAAAATAAAAGCAGGTTGCAGAAAATCGTTTCTCCTAAGTAATAAATCTGTTACAGCAGTCTCTCCTTATCTGCGGTTTCACTTTCTGCAGTTTCAGTTACCCTCAGTCAACTGTCATCCAAAAACATTAAATGGAAAATTCCAGAAATAAGAAATTCATACGTTTTTAAATTGCATGCTGCTCTGAGTAGCGTGATGAAATCTCGTGGTGTCCCCCTCTGTCCCATGTAGGATGTGAGTCATCTTTTTGTCCAGTGTATCCACATCATGCAGTATGTATGTGCAGGAAGAAATAAATATAGAAGGTTCAGTTCTATCTGAGGTTTGAGGCTTCCACTAAGGGTCTTGGAATGTATCCCCTGTGGATAAGAGGGAACTACTGTATATAAACTTAGGTCAGTGAGAAGTATATAATCATATAAATGTGTGTATTTATGCATGTAAATCTGCGTATACATGTGTATGTACACATACAAGCACGCATACACATTGGCAAATCTCTAGAAAGTTTTTGGAAGAATATGCACCAAATTGGTATCAGTGGCATGTTTTATACATTTTTTTGTTTTGTTTTTTCATTATTGCTTATCCATTCACTCATTCATTTAACAAATATTTAACATCTATGTGCCATGCACTATTATAGGTACTGGGAAAACACTAATTAAAAACACAAATATAGGTCACTGTCCTCCTGAAAATATAACCTTGAGAGACAGATAACATGCCAAATAAATAAATAAGAATTATAGTGTGTCAAGACAAAAACCAAGACAAGGAGTGGGAGGGGGGAGACTGCTGAAATTTTAGATAGGATGGCCAGGAAAAGCCACACTGAGGTTGTGACTTTTAAGTAGAGACCTGAGAGAAGTATGGGAAATAAGCATGGGGACTTTTTTGGGGAGGGGCCACGAAGCAGAGGGAAGAGCGTTTGCACGGTCCTGTAGCAGGATCATACCCTCTGAATTTGAGGACCAACTTCCAGAACAGCGGGGCTGAGGGGAATGAGGGGAAGAGGCATATAGGAAATGAATTCAGAGAGGAAACCGGGCACCCAATCATAGAGGGCCTTGTAGAACTTAGTGTGGATTTAGTATTTTACACTGAGTGAGATGGGAAAAGTCGTGAGATGTTTCTTGTTATTTTCGGAATACTAGCTTTGGAGATTTTTCTTTTGAAGTTTTGTTCTGATTTATAAGAAGTTTGTACTGTTTTCATATGGAAATATAAAAAGATAGCTGCAGTTGTCTTCATTTAATTTGAAAGTCTTATCATTTCCAGAAAAAGGAAAGCATGACCACCAATTGTCAGTAATGTTTGAGAACCAATTAAATCAAACTGAGTCATTTTTAAATACGTATGCGGTTACCTCTCCTAATCTTCACTATTCTTCCTTGTAACCACGTGCTGAAACTCATCTCTTCACCTGCCTCTACACCTAATTATACTCTTCCTGTTTGCTCCTCATAATTCCAGACAACAGAAATACCTGTGTGTGAGCAAAAGATGTTGCTTGGACGAACAGAATTTCATTTTACCAGCAAGTGATTTTTACCAGCCAAGTACTTATAACCTATAAACAATTATGTCCTGTTAGTCACGTGTCTAATGTGCTACCTGAACAGAGTTACATCTCACTGAAGTCTTTCAGTAAGATGCCATGGCCTCATCAAGAGAAAAGTGAAATCACATGTGACCGTCTCTCTCTAATAACAAAGTAGAGCACTGGTTTAATGGCCACGTCGTAGTGTGTTTGCCATATAGCCCTTGCAAAACCTTATCCAGGGCTGATTCCTAATGGAGTAGTTAAGTGGTGTTATAGACAGCTTTTATTCATGAATCCAGAAAGAAAAAGATTTGTGTTGTTATCAGGTTTTAATTGAAGCATACTTTACTATCTTTTGACTAAGTACCGCATTGCCATTTTCATAATGATTACAACCTTGAGAGGAAACTCTTCTGATAACCGCAGGCTGGTAATGAGAAGGCATGCTGTGCTGTAGTTAAATGACAGCTGATATTTCGCCCACAATAATATATAACCCATGAACAGATAAGGCCCTGATGCAAACTTGCAATTCAATGTTGAAATGTAGAGACCTGTCACTCTGTCCTTGCCTTTAAAGAAATGGCATTATTATTACCTCTTCTCACCTCTGCCAAACAAAAAAAAGAAAAAGATGTGACAGAAAAGTCTAAATAACAATGACTAAAATAAGAGATCTATTTTTCTTTCAGATTAAAGAGTCTGGCAGTGGACAGTTCAGGGTTGTATTGAAGCCACATAGTCAGCAGGGACCTCTGCTCCTTCAGTGTCTCTGTTTTTTTGCCATCTTTAGCAAAGGGTTGCCTGATGGCCCAAGATGGCTGCTAGAGTTCTAACCATCACAGCCGTATTCCAACAAAAATAAGGAAGAAGGGGAAGAGGGGTAAAAAATTCACCTTCAGCAGAGGCAGCCTCCTTGAAGGAGACTTTCTAGAAGCAATATCAATAATTTCCACCTACATCTCACTGGCCAGCTTTCACCACAAGAAAGGATATGTTACATCAATTTTTAGCTGGGCAAATTACAGCTTTAACATAATAGCAGAGTTTTATAATAACCATATAATAACTATGGTTTAATAATAACCATAGTTTACTTTGCTGACCTCTGCAAATATTGAAAATTACGACTGGGTAGGTAACATGATGTGCAGTTGTTTATTCACTAAAGAGTGAGTTTATTCTGTCACTTCTCTCCAAAACGTCTTAACTATAAAGGACAGCATGATTAAGAACATACTGATTGAAGACTAGATTTAGAGATCAATGTGTCATGGGCTTAGTAATGGATCTCTAATGTTCTTTTTTATTTAATTTCCTTCTTTTATACCACATCATTTATCCTCCCAAGTAATATTTAATTTATGCATTCTTTGAGGAGACTGACAATGAAGGTTAGTATACTAAAGCTTTTGCTAATCCTGTTGTTAAGAAATGTGTTTAAATTTGTTCAGTCTTTGTGAACTTACATGACCCTCAGAAAACCACCCCCTCCTGACAAACACACTTACACATACATAATATCTCAAAGAACAGAAGTTTATCAGGATAGTTTGGGAAACTTTGACTTGAGTCTTAGAGTAACTTCCTTGTGCTTCATTGGTGCAGAAATGTTGTCACCAGAAAGATCGTTTTGAAGACATGGTAACTTTCTCTAAACTCTTTGTATAAGAGGTATAATATAAACACCAATTTACTGGGGGACCACTAAGCTTACTTTGAGATTAGGAGATCCATCTATTTTTCTTTTCTTTTGAAGAACTACAAAATGGAAATAGTTATCCAAAATCTTCACCTATACTCCTTTGTATCTTAGTTTTTTATTTATTTATTTTATCTTATTTTATTTTTATTTTTTTATTTCAACATATTACGAGGGTACCAATGTTTAGGTTACATATATTGCCTTTGCCCTACCCGAGTCAGAGCTTGAAGCATGTCCATCCCCAACACGGTGCACACCACAGCCATTAGGTGTGAATATACCCGTCCCCTCCTCCCCCGTCCCACCTCCCTGATGCCCAATGAATGTTATTACAATATGTGCACATAAGTGTTGATTGGTTAATACCAATTTCCTGGTGAGTACATCTGGTGCTTGTTTTTCCTTTCTTGTGATATTTCACTTAGTAGAATGGGCTCCAGTTTTATCCAGGGTAATACAAGAGGTACTAGATCACCATTGTTTTTCGTTGCTGAATAGAACTCCATGGTATACGTATACAACATTTTATTAATCAGTTTTGAACACAGTAAACATTTCCTTTCCAAGCCATGGTAGCTTTGGCAAAGAAAATAACCCTAGCAGGATGTATAAAATAAAAGTTCCTGGTATTTGTAAGCCACCCTCTTCATTCTTTCATTTCTCTATTATTTTCTTCCTCAACTTCACTTAATGTAGTTTGGGTTCGAAGTTAAAGTTCTAAGTGGATCCCTTTAAGATTTATTACAAAGGATTTCAGATAATAGCAGACAAATAAAATGCAAGTCACGTAATCCATCCTCTCATTAAAAAAAAAAATTATTGGATGCCTATTATTGGCAAGGCATAGTTCTGGCCATAGTGTTAAATGTTTGTAAAATAATTGGAAATAGTTACTTGGCTAAGCTGTTTCTCTAGCAGTAGTTATGTATTTATTTGTCCTCCAACTCTAATGTTAAACTGTAACTTAATATGTAGTAGTAAATAAATATTTAATGGGATAATTAAATCTCAATAGGGACATAATTGCTGAACAGCATTCAAAAGCTCTAGTGACATCAGAGCTCCAGCTCATTTAATCAAAGAAGTTTTATTATATGCATAGACAGTTTGCATTCTCTCTCTAAAGGATGGTCTTTACAGCACCTATTTTCTGTAACAGTTACATCAGGATTTATCTGTAGCACAATGTGCTTAGTTACAATAGTCTTGAGAATTACAATCATTTTAAGCACTGTCTTCTCTTGAAAGCATTTTCAAACACTTTGGGCATGTGACCACATAAGCCCCAAGTGTGATTTAATCCTCAGTATTATTGGTTACTCTTGAAGCTGAGATTCCTCTGAGAAAAGTTAAAGTATGTGTTGATTTTGTATGTTTTCAACGTTTATGTGGGATGACAGGAAATGGAAATGGTTGATTATTCCATCACCTATAAAACTATGGTATGCCAAAATTACACAACTGCTTTAATGGAAAGCCTATATGCATAGACAAAGATATAGTTTTTTTAAATAATCAAGTTCCATGATTCCAAAATCTAGACTTTTAAATCTAGCAAACCTTCAATCAAACATTAGCATTCATTTGATTTTTTTTTAAGTTGGCAAAATTTAATCTTATCTGTAATTAAATCACAATTAGGCTTTAATTATTCTAATTAAAGATTTGTATAATTTCCTTGTGACGTTCTCCCCTGTAGCTTGTTTTAAATTAAATCTACTGGAAATAAGTAATTTCTTCTGATGCATGTCCAAATTTCTGAGTCTCAGATTTGGAACACTTCAACCATTTTCTTAATGAGACTATTCAATTAGTTTTTATTTTTGTCTAGCTTTTAATACTTCTGGAAATGCTTCAAAAGAAAAATCAATTTATTAGCACTTCCTCCAGTTTGCCTATTCATAAAATCTCAGTAACTATTTCCATTTAAAATAGAACTGAAGATCCTAAACAAAACACACACACACACACACAACTCTACATACGTATGGATCATTGAGCAGAAGAGTCAGAATTGGAGATCTTATGGCAATATGTGAATTGTATCTTCTTAACTCAAACAATATGCAGGACTGCAGTGTATATTGCATATATACTCCTCCTGGAGTCTTCATGAAACTTTTTATAAAATGGGAGGATTCTTTTTTGTTTGTTGGAATTATATTTTTTCCACTTCTTTTTCCTTCCAATAGTTGTATGTGTTGGAAGATCAATAATCCATAGTAATCCATATTCAAATAAAATGTTAAGATACAAAGTATACGTATACCTTGGGGAAAGTCCCCTGAATTTTATCTGAAAGATTATTTCCAATTGAAAGAAGAATTCTTTTAAGTGTAACAGTTCTTTTATTTAGATGTATTTATTGTTGTAAAGTGTATCCCTCAGCTATAAGCCTTTAGGCGTGGTGAGAGTAAGAGCTTTTCTGGATATCTCTTGCTAATCCTGGATTAAGCCTAATAGCATTTTCATTTCTACCCTATTTTGAGAAAAAGAGTTTTCATCAAAACCAATTTAATTATCTTTTCAAGGATGTATAAGTGTTTATAAAAAGTAATATTTCTCTATTTGAAAATTTCAAAGTTACAGAGTGAAATGTAATTCTTTGGTATAAAGGGGTAAGAGTGACTAGAAGAACTAAACATTTAGCTCTAATTTTCTAATGCTTACAATTAAGGCTTATAAAGAAAAGGATAGAAATTAATTATAACCAAAGGAAATGTACAGCTTTGTAATGTTGATTGAATTTTGAGTTTGTTGCTTTTAATTAGTATTACACTGGTAAGATAGAAATGCAACTGAGTAAAGATGAACAAAGAGTTAAACTCAGTCTGATGCAAACCATAATGTAGATTTGAAAAAGTTAAATTTATAAAGCTCTTGTTCCAGATGGACTAGGCAAGATACAGTATTGTGAGAACTGATACTACAATAATATGGGTGTATTTGTCCAGCCTCTCACTTCTGCCAATTTCTAGTAGGACTTTGCTTTTCTAGCTGAAGATATAATCAGTAACCTAGTGGACCAATCATGGTATCCAATCCCTTGGGCAAAATTGGTCCAGGGAAAGGAAAAAAAAAGAACCAAACGTGATGACATCTGCATTCTTCCTTGCAATTTTTCTAACCAAAGTTTGCAGGAAAGAGCCCTGCACGGAGGAAGCAGGCTTTGAACTCAGGCAGTCTAAGTTCAAAGTCTAGACAGTCAACCACCATAAAATATTCCTCTCAGTAGCAAAAAAATCAAGTTATCACACAGGGATAAACAGAAATCAGACACACAGAAAATCTTTACTCTGTTTATTGTCCTGGTTCCCAATTACTTCTGGTCTCACCCTTTTCCTCCTTGATTAGGTAAATCAATAAATTCCACTAATTCCATTAAAAATACTTCTGATTCTATTTAAGCAAGTGTTTTGTATTTTGTTTAGCTTAAGTAAGTTTGAATTATGGTTCTGTTACTTAAAACCAAAGCCTCCTGAAAAATACCCCAGTAAGAAAGGAGAAACTAGATCACACATGAGACAGACATATTAAGAATATGGTAGGAGGGCATAGCCAGGAAAATATTTAAAAATATCATAGGAAAATGTGCTGATCAGGAAACTCTGATCAAGAATTAGCTCCACCATGAACGAGATATGATCTTGAGCAATCACATGTCCTTCGTAGTTCCCAGTTTGCCATTTGTAAAGAGATTGGACTAAATGATTTCAAGGGTTGTTTCAGTTGTTCAATTCTGTGAATTTGCATTGTACACAGAGAAGACAAATGGCTTAGGGTGATGGATGGAGAATCCAATAGAGATGGAAGAAAACGACCTAGAAAAAATATAGTTTAGGGCTGAGGCAGAGCAGATCTGGGACTACTGGGAGAAAGAAGGAAGACAGAAGAAAAAACTAGCTGAGTACATTTCTAGACTGAGTGAGACAAGGTGCTGATTTATGGAACAAAGAAACAATAGGTAAGATATAAATGACTTTTGTGGAACACAGAAACAAAAGATGAAAAAGAATAAGACGAAGATTAAACATAAAATGAAGACTGAGAATGAGATTGATAGGTAGGAAAAGATTGAAAAAGAGAAAAGAGATCCTATATCGCCATGAGATTGGATGGAGCTTAGTCTGAATCTAAGGGAGACTGGTTAGGAATGTGGTCAGATGAAGGGGATGATTGGATAGAGAAGAGAAGAGCTTAGGTACAGTTCTGTGAGAAACAATTGGGAAAGAAAAGAGTCATTCTAAACTTAACTTTGTATAAATTATATAAAGCAAGCATCTGAAAGAAGCAGAATGAATGAGACAAATAATTTTTCAGCTCCCCTTCTAAAATACACTAGCATTACATAACCGAAGTAGCTGTCATCAAAAAAAGGGATTAGGGTTCAAGACGCTTGTAAAATACAGGTGTCAGTAATTTGCATTTACAGATCGTATATCAGAGACGGCACATAAATTGCACACGAGTTAATCATTTTCACCTGTGGTTCTTTTCCCTACCACAGAAGACATAAATAATCCAAACAAGACCTTCTTTCTTATTAATCCTGAATGAAGCCTTCTGAAGACAATGCTCCAAACAGGCATTACCAGTTGATCAGGACTGATTAAAAGCTATTTGCCATCTTACCACACTATCAGTGAAGGTTATGTGTTAAGTAGCTTAGATCATTTAGATGTATTAATTCTTTGTGTTATAGCTAAAAGTTGAAGGAAAAGACTAGTGGGTGTAAGAACTCAACAGAAGGGATTTTGCTCTCTAATGAATTGTTGCAGATTTCTCTTACTTTCCATGTCCTCCATGTTATGTAGAGTAACTTTTGGGAATCAAAATTATTTATTTACTGAAACTTAGAAGAATTGAATTGGATGGCCTACAGAAGCTAAATACCATATAAGACTGGAAGTCATATTGAAGAAACTATTAATAGAATTATTATTATGCATTTTAAATAAAAAAAAAATGAAGGTCCCTCAACTTGTAGCTTTACTGTTGGAATTATAAGTAACACACTTTTACAAAGAACAGATTTTTGGATAGCTGTGACATTGTGCTAAATAACACATAGATATATGGTCCGATGATAGTCAAATTTCCTAGGAAAGCCTGAAGCTGCTTTTGATCTGTCTAAATAGTTCTTGACATGTGTCTGTGAATTCTGCCTGCTTTAATATTAATAACTAACCTCTTTCTACTGTGATAATTATTCATGAACCTCCCAAATGGTGATATAAACAGCTGTTTTGAATAAGGAATCTTTATGAATTAAATCATGAGAATGATTTAATAATCCAGTTGACGTTTATTTGAACAGTATATTATCTATCTTTATAAGTAGGTGATAAACCATACTTAAGAAGTTAGCTACACTCATCTGGGGATAGGACATTTTCTATTTATATCTTTATATATCTTTCCTGCTTTTAAAAAAACGTTTTCAAATATTTTGAAAATATTTAAACATGATTAATGCATATACTTACCCAATATTTATTAAGCAATTAACTCTGATTCTCAGCCCAAACTAGACATGGAATCACCTGTATGCTTTTAAAATTTACTTATATGTGGGAACCACCCTCAGAGATTCTGATTTAATTAGTGCGGGGCAAGGCCTGGACATTTTTGTTTGTTTTTTAATGTGCTTTAGATGATTCTGATGCAACGAATGCTAGGAAATACTCAGCTAACTATTTTATTGACCCTCACGATAACACTTGAAAATAGCAAGACAGATTTAATTATCTTTTCAAAATAAGGGAATACACTGTAACACTGAATTATTGTGTTCTTCTCAGCATCAGAAATTAGTCTTGACTCCTCCTCCTTGGATATTACTCCAATTGGAACTTTAAGAATCAAATAATATCATTAGTTTTTAAAATCTTTTAGGCAATTTATGTATACATAGATAACAACTGCTAAAAATTATAGTAATTAAAAAACTTTAGATTATAGAGCAATAGCATAACAGATTATACTTAAAATGAAAATTTAAAAGAATGAGGTTAAAAACAAAGTTTGTGTTCCTTTTTCCATTTTGGGTCTATTTCGTCTTAGTGTGTTATTCTGCAGTAACAGAAATTAATGGGATCCTGTTGTCAATTACAATGGTATGATGAAAATTAACATGTGCTAAAGACTTTCCAAGAATTTGAGAAATTGATAGCTTTAAAAAGTATAAAGAATAAGACAAGAGGCTTCTATTTTAGTCTTACCATTTTCTCAATGTTTAAAAGTAATTAAGTTGGGGGATATGGCTTAACTGGTGGAATTAAGGCAATATATTAAATATCAAACACAAGTTCTTTACATCTTATATAAGCAAAACATGAATATCAAAATAAAAAATTTTAGTGAGCTCTTTTTCCCAATTATAAAGAGAATGAATATTTTGGAGATTCAGATATGAGTCTTGCTTTTAGACAATTGCAATGATCTGAGAGGTCATGTTCTTTATATAAGGATTATGTAATTCATAATTATTCAGATATTTTTGTTGACTATCTTGATGTGCTTTGACTTTTATATACTTAGCACACAATCAACAATATGGACAAGATATTTTATTTCAATTTATATATAAGATGTTCATAATAGTTAATATCCTTGAAACTTTTGGATAAACATTTATATTTTCTACTGCTATCACTAGGAGTGAATCCTAGATGAAATGTCTCAGAGGCAAGTAGAGAAAATGAGTTCGCTTTTATCTTATTAGATATTATAGTCAAAGAAGATTCTTTGCTCACAATAAACTTTTTAATATTACAGTAAGGCAAGTAATTGTAATTTACATTTTTAGAAATTTATAAAATTCAAAATGGCATTACCTTCTGGGCATTTGTTAATTTTTTATTTTTTTGTTATAATTACCTATGTGATTATTCTCCATTTTTCATACAAATAGAAGCCCAGCAAGTATCTCCAATTGCAATGTCAGATTGACCTTTTACATACTAAAAAAATTAGTTTAATTATCTTTAATAACTATTTCTAGTGTGTCTTAGATCAGTGTTTATGAAGAAAATAATACTTAGCTAAGACCTTTGTTCATAATAAGTAATTACTACATGTATCCATGTGTCTATTTCATATATATGTGGTTACATATATATGCAATCACAGTCATATACACAAAAAACACACTATATATACACATATGTACACATATAGTTTCCCCATATATATGGACACATATATGCATATGTATATATACATATATACACACACAGACATATATGGTTCCCCCTTTCCAATGTCATCTGTAGCCTAAAATGCTGGCGTAGAAGAGCAATGGCTTTAGCTTCAGTACTACTATAACCTTTACCAACTTTGCAAATCCATTATTTATTTCCAAAAATATTGACAGATTTGTCTCAGTAAATTTGAACAATGTATAGAAACTCTGTTTCTTCTTTCCTGGACTACATTCCCTAGTATTTAAAAACAACCACTTAGGGGGAAAAATAAACTTGATAACAAGGCATGTCTTTCATATGCCTTTTCATATGAGAAAGTCCCAGTACCTTGATCCCAGCTGGAGCAGCCATTGCACGCATAGCTGAGAGCTGGTTTGAAATGCACTCCCTCAGACTCATCCCCAGACTAACAAATCAAAATTTGAATTTCAACAAGATTTCCTTATGTATATGCTTTTTTTTTTTTTTTTGAGACAGAGTCTCAATGTGTTGCCTGGGCTAGAGTGCCGTGGCGTCAGCCTAGCTCACAGCAACCTCAAACTCCTGGGCTTAAGCGATCCTCCTGCCTCAGCCTCCTGAGTAGCTGGGACTACAGGCATGCGCCACCATGCCCAGCTAATTTTTTCTATATATTTTTAGTTGTCCGATTAATTTCTTTCTAATTTTTAGTAGAGACGGGGTCTCGCTCTTGCTCAGGCTGGTTTCGAACTCCTGAGTTCAAACAATCCGGCCACCTCGGCCTCCCAGAGAGCTAGGATTATAGGTATGAGCCACCGCGCCCGGCCTGTATATGCATTTTATAAATGAGAAATACAGGTGTGGAGAACAGTCTTTTGTCTCCAGTTGCTGCAGCCAAATGTGTATTTTATATTAGAAGATAGGAAACTATTAGGGCAGAATTGTTAAGGTAGCATTCACCTCAATTTTTCTTTCTTTACCACAAAATTGGGAGAAGACATTTAGTGGAAATATTTTTAAAGCATTGCTTTATCATGAGTTACGAAGCCAGTTAATACCTGTATGGCAGAA
>CAUYSK010116749.1:0-13986 GCA_963575035.1 Avahi laniger | reverse complement strand
CATATTTTTAGTTGTCCAGATAATTTCTTTCTATTTTTTTTTTAGTAGAGACGAGGTCTCGCTCTTGCTCAGGCTGGTCTCAAACTCCTGAGCTCAAACGATCCTCCCGCCTCGGCCTCCCAGAGTGCTAGGATTACAGGCATGAGCCACTGCGCCCGGCCCTTTCTTTTCTTTTTTTCTTTTGAGACAGAGTCTTACTCTATTGCCTAGGCTAGAGTGCTGTGGTGTCAGGCTAGCTCACAGCAACCTCAAACTCCTGGGCTCAAGCAATCCTTCTGCCTCAGCCTCCCGAGTAGCTGGGACTACACGCATGCACCACCATGCCCGGCTAATTTTTTCTATATATTTTTAGTTGTCCAGCTAATTTCCTTCTATTTTTAGTAGAGACGGGGTTTCGCTCTTGCTCAGGCTGGTCTTGAACTCCTGAGCTCAGACAATCCGCCCGCCTCAGCCTCCCAGCGTGCTGGGATTACAGGCGTGAGCCAACGCGCCAAATGGCAAGGACGAGAACAAGGTATGTTCCTTACATAAAAACTACAATCCTGCTAAGAAAACTTATTTGACTCCTTGTAAAAACATACACACATTATAAGCTGAGGCAGTATACACAATCAACAAAACAAACTAAATATGATCAAAGAAGCAAAAAGTTGGCTTTTCAAAAAGATAAGAAAACTGATAATCGAAAAAAAAAAAGACTGATAAATTCCTAACAAGACTGACAAAAAAAATTACTAATATCAGAAATGGAAAAATTAGCATCATTATAGACCATATATAGATTAAAAAGATAGTTAAGACAACATTCATTCATAACTATTAGCACTGTCTTATAGAAATACAAAGAAGATGACTCTCCAATTTATGGTTTATTGTCCTGTGGTACCATCAACCAGTTCTCTTTTTGAAGCAACCTATTTCATCGTCCTTGTTTTTGTTTTGATTTTCACTACCTATCACCTGTCTTTCCGATTCTTTAACCCAACTTTACTATCCTGTTGGCTTCCTCATTGAGTTAAATAAATATTTAACATGTCTCACTTATTCAAAAAAAATTCCAAAACCAGGAATAGAAGGAAGCTTCATTAATCTGATAAAGATTATCTACCAAAAAACCTACAGCAAACATCATAATGACAAATTAATAAAAGCTCCATCCACTCAAAGATCAGAAATGAGTCAAGAATACCTGCTATCACCACTTTTATTCAGCATTAAACTGAAGTGCAACGAGATGAGAAAAAAATTGAAAGGGGAAAAAAGTTATTATACAGAGGACATGATTGTGTGCGCCGAAAATCCAGAAGAATACGCTTACAAATATTAGAATTAATAAGGAAATTTAGCAAGCCTGCTGAATAGAAGGGTCAATACATGAAAATCTATTTAATTTCTCTATATTAGTAACAAATAGAAAATGAAATTTTGAAAAGAATTCTAGTTAAAATAGTTTCAAAGAATGTTAGCTACCTAAGAATAAATATGAGCAAGATACTAAAGTTAAGTACTAAGTATGAAAAAGATCCAAATAAATACAGGGGTACATCATGTTCATGGAGACTTATTAGAAAGATGTCATTTCTTACAATATTGATCTAAGGCAATACTGTCCAATACAAATACATGACTCACATACATAAATTTAAAATTTCTAGTAGCCACATTAAAAAAAAAGGAAACAGGTAAAACTAATTTTAATATTACTTTTTTGTGTGTGTGAGACAGTCTTGCTCTGTTGCCCAGGCTAGGGTGCCGTGGTGTCAGCCTAGCTCACAGCATCCTCAAACTCCTGGGCTCTAGGGATCCTTCTGCCTCAGCCTCCTGTGTAGCTGGGATAATAGGTGCATACCACCACATCCGGCTAATTTTTTCTATTTTTAGTAGAGATGGGGTCTCACTCTTGCTCAGACTGGTCTCGAACTCCTGACCTCAAGTGATCCTCCCACCTCAGCCTCCCAGAGTGGTAGGATTACAGACATGAGCCACCACACCCAGCCAATAATACATTTTATTTACCTTGAGATAGCTAAGATATTAAAACTATCAATGAAATATTTTACTTTTTTGGTACTAAATCTTCAGATCCAGTGTATTATCTTACTCTTTTTATTTTTTAACTTTTTATTATTTTTTATCTCAGAATATGACAGGGGTACAAACATTTTGGTTACATGAATTACTTTTGTACAGTTTGAGTCAAAGTTATATGTGTGTCCATCACCTAGATAGTGTACATTGTACCCATTATGAATCTACCCATCTCTCCTCCCTGCTCCTGCCTGCTTGATTTCCATTTAATTTTACTACCATATGTACACATGAGTGTGGATCATTTAGTTCCAATTTAATAAAGAGTACCTGTGGTCTTTGATTTTCCATTCTTGTGGGATCCAGTGTGTATCTCATGATTATAGCACATCTGAATTTGAACTAGCCACACTGTATGCACTCAACAGCCACATGTGGCTAATGACTACCATATTGGACAGTACAGATCCAGAGATTCAACATAATCCTAATTAAAATTGCAGAAGATGTTTTTGTGGATATCAATATGCTGATTTTAAAAGAACAATACTGGAAAACATACACCACGACATATCAAGACTTATGATAAAACTACACCAAGAGAATGTGATACTGGTGTAAGTATAGAAATAGATCAACGGAACAGAATAGAGTTGAGAAACACACATGGTCATCTTATTATGCCAAAGGCTACTGCAGGGCACTGGGGAAAGGAAACTCATTTCATTAAATGGTGCTTGGTCAATTAAATATCCTTACGAAAAAAAAAACAAACGGATTTTGACTCCCAACACATTATATACAAAAATCAGTTCTAGATGGATTGTAGATCTGAATGTGAAATAAAATAAAAAGCCTCTTAGAAGAAAACATAGGAAAATATCTTCATAACCTGAGGAATAGGCAAAGATTACTCAAATAGGACACATACACACACACATATACAAAATGATAAAGGAAAAATTGATAAACGATACTAAAATTGATGTACTTACTTCCTCTTGATGGAAGGTAGGAGGCAATGTTGGTGAAGGTGCAAAAGGAGGTGGAGAGATAACCTTTCTTTCCTCTAGTTGGGCCATTATTTCCTTTCGCCGGCGATGTAGTTCATCTAGACTAGGATGGGGCTGGGGAGGAGGAGGAAGCCGGCTATAAGGAGGCTCCTGAAAATGGAAAGATTAGTTAAAATTGAAAAAGAATTTCAGAATCTATTAGTTCATTTAGCATATATTTTAAATAAGCAGTTTGTATACCCATCTTAACAACTGGAAATACTGAGACTTTAACAGAACAAAGCAAAACTAACAAAATCCCCACAAAACTCTCAAGATCTCCCAAAAAGCTAAATTTAGGTTTCTTTTATTTCACCATAATTTCCAAGTAGATCTAGAATTATTAACAAAACCATCTAAAGTTCATAAGCTAAGAATGGTTAGTAGGGAGGAGATGGGACTTTTTTTTCCATTAATTACATTTTTAAAAATAATAACCAAGTCAGGTACAGTAGCATGCACCTGTAATCCAAGCTATTCAAGAGGCTGATACGGGAGGATTGCGTGAACCCAGACTGGACAACATAGTAAGATCTTGACTTCAAACAAAACCAAACAAAAAACAATCTACCCAAATTATGAAAAGATTAGAAAGCAGCAGCATTCTAATCTAAGGAATCACTGCAAGCAATAATCAAATTAAGTCTATGTCATAAGTAAAAAACCACAGCATACTCTGAGGTACGAAGGTCTGATCTGAGTTGGATGAGGAGCCACTGGATAGTAACCCTCCATCGGCTGGAATCTTTCTCTGGATTCTGGTACATAGGATGGTACTGCTGCAGGTGGAATCTCAATGGGTATAGGGCTTTCTCGGAATATCTCTTCTCTCGTATAAGACTGAGCAGGGTATACTCGTCGGCCATCATAGTGAGGTGGGTACATAGGTGGGTACTGTTGTGGCTGTGTGCCATACTGAGAGTTTACTACACGATCTTGGAGGTAGGGTGGATAATGATCCAAGTACGGAGGACCAGGTTCGGGAGCAGATGGTGGTGGTCGGACAAAGCGGGACACACACTGTGGTGGTGGAGTATAGTACATGCCTACACAACACAAAAGAGGAACCAAAAGCAGCAGTGAGCCAATCTATTTCTCTCTATGACCTTTCCTTTTAAAATACTGACACACTAAAGTATAATAATCCACTTATTTCTTTAGAAGTTTTCCCTCTACTTACATAATCAGGTTAGCTTTTTGAAAAATAACAAACAAAACTCATCCTTAAAAGTCACCGATGTCTTCAAAATAGTGTTGTATGAAAGAAAAGGTCACTGAAAAAACTAATCTACTTAAAATCTACAACAACGGACTGGCTCTCACTATTTGATCCTCTTCTGGTGTGTCTTAAGGCAATGCAGACATTGGCAAACAAAAAACTACATTTCATAGACATCCTTGAGGTTCAGGTTCCACAAATCAATCCCTTAAATGAGTTTTGAATGTGAAACTCAAGATCTAAAGCTACTGCTTGCCTCTAGAGCTCTTGAGACTACAGTTGTGGCAATACTTTCTCAATTTCCAGACTTTTGCCTCAAGTGATGTGACTCTGGAACCAGCAGTTAGAAGTTTTCTACTGTGTTTTCATTTTAACAGGTTCTCTCGTGAACTAGTTCTGCAGCATTGTTTGCTTCTCTAGTATTTCCACCAATATGTAGGCACCTAACTTCCTTCTGCTTAATATAGCTATAATTTCTGTCATCTACAATTGAACAGTGTTAAGTTATGTATTGGCCACTTCAATAAAAATAGTTGGATTTTTCCTGTAATGGATAGTCCAAAGGAAGACACAAATCAAATTTTATCATATTCTGTATGTATTGCCATATCAATTAAAAACTATTCTTTTGAATGTAGAGAAGACAACCCTTCTGATTTAAAATTAAATGGCAGCCTTGGGAAGAGGAAATGGAGAGAACCTTTAATCTACTCTCATTTTAAAAATAACAGCACTATATTGCCTCTGACAGAGAGATCCAACACTTCAGTTTTAAAATCATTCAGTGTTTATTTTACATATGAATTGTGTAAGTGAAACCTTAGTCTATCTTCTTTCCTTCATTCTCTGTATCTGGCATTATCATTAAATCTAGCTAATTTTTCAAATTTGTCTATTTTCTAAATCTCTTCTCCTTTCCCACCACATTAATTCAGGCCTTAATACTCATACCTGGATTAACAGCCTTCTAGCTTCTTCTTGACTCTAGACTCTCATCTTTGCAATCCACTCATAAATCTTTCTATTTCCAATACCTCTAATTTGGGGCATTTCTTCCATGAAGTCTTTTTGATTCCTCAAGTTCTCAATGATCTCCCTTCAGTCTTTCAGTCAATTTCTACTGAGCCAATATTAAACACCACAACTGATCAATTTTTAACAAACACATTCATACATACCACACCCATGCATATAACTATGCACACATATGTATAGTTTTCTATTCTTTACCATTATTGATTTTATACTGTATGATATTTACTGCATTCATTCATTTATTTCATACTATTCAGCTAACCACAAAAATCTGTTTTCCAAAAGTATTAAAAAATGCATTTACCTATCTTAAAGAGGCCACTGTGTAAATGATCACTCTTACCTGAATAGCTGTCATAACTTTTATGAGCAACATAAATGAAAGATCATTACCCTGTTGATACGGTGCTGGTTCAAATGGTGGAGCAGCTCCCCGAGGATCCTGATAATAAACATCTGCCTGCTGTGCTGGATATAACTGAGAACCTCGTGGGACCATCTGAAGTGGTTTGGTGACAGGCATGGCAGGCAGATCTGTTGGCCCCCTTGGAGGTACAGGATGTGGATTCACGGGTAAGGCAGAAATACTCTTAGGGACAGATTCTAGCCTAAGGGAATAAGATTATGCATGTCAAGTTTAAGGTATCTAAAATATTTCTAACGTACATAAATTGTAACAAGTAAAAAAGATTGCCACAGTTTGGGAAATTGGTTTATTCTAATAGACATCCATCTATAAAATTTGTAAATTTTTATCTTATTTTATCCATGCTGTTTTCTAAAAATCACTAGTATGGTAAATAAAAGTAAAAAAACAACAAAAATCAAGGCCAAAAGAAATCAGTTTGTTTTTGCTTTTTAAAAACCAAAACATTAATTATTCCTTCTTCCTTCTACTTTATTGAGAAGAAATTTTAAGTAAGAGTTAGGAAAAATGACGTACAGGTCAGGAGGGGATCCAGGAGCACTACTGCTTAGATGATCTATCTTTCCTGGCTTCAGATTAGAATCATAGCTGGGGTCCGTCCCTCGTGGAATAAGCTGTGTCACTGTATTCCCTGCTGATACAATTCCATTTGGCAGAGCAGGAGGTTTTCTGCTAGGCAGATCCACTGCACCTTCATCTGGAAGGATAGCTGTTGAAGGGAGGCCCACCTCATTAAGTTGACCCAAAGAGGCACTCAGGGGTCTTCTGGGAACCAGGCGCTTGTTCATCTTGCGAAATCTATAGAAAAAGCAAAGACACACACCAAAAACCAAATATGAAAGCAAAACCAAGAACTAAAATGTATGTAAGACCATTATTTTCTAGAAAATCTGTCTCTCAAAACATTGGCTCTATCAACTTGAGAACTCACTGTGTCTACGTGTGTATTTTCTGTAAAATCTCAAGCAGCAAGACATACTGTGTAAGTACAAAATTCCTCATAAAAATGTGTAATAGTTGTAACATTATAAATTATGCTATCAATATGTTTACTCTAATATACCTTTGTTGAAATTTCTATTTCTAAAACTTACTAGAGGAGCTAGTAGAAAAATCTTTAGAAGACAGTTTCTGAAATATTTCACTTTAGCTTCCCTCAAATGCCTTGGGATATAGTGCGCCCTATGTTAAAAATCAAGAACAGAACAAAAATAAAGCCACTGTGCATTATGAAAAATATACCATTAACTTGATTAAAAATTTAAATAATTAAAAATAGTGGTTTTTATCATAACTGCTTTAGAGCTGTTGATGTTATGTGTACCTATACAAAACAAATTATTTTAAAAGTTAATGGAAAGAGTACATAATAGCAGCCTAAATTTTAACAGATGCTGTGGGGTAAAAGGCACATAGATTCTAAAATCTAACCAAAGGAAAAAAATTTAAGCCATCAGACTCTAGGATCCTTGTTCCTCAACAATAAAAGCAAATCCATTTACAACTGCTAGTGCATTTTAAACACCAATTTCAGAAATAAACCTCCATAACAGTAATGCTATTTTTCCAAGTTTCCCATATCTGACAAATTTCTAGGGGCAGGAGGAAGACTATCCTTCAAAGGTAACCACTGTTAAGAGTTTGGTATATCATCACATAGATTTTTTCCCTCTATATATTAGTTGAATATTCATATTCATATGCATGTAAGATTGTTATTTACAGAAATAGGGTCATATATTACTGCTTAGTAATTTTTTCCCTCACTTAATAATCTTGGATATTCCTTTATGTCATTTCATTTTAGGTTATTTTATTCTACTTTTTTGCTATTAAAACAATGTTGTAATGGATAATTATGTACTTGTACCCTTGTGTAAGTAACCAGAAACAGAACTGCTAGGTCAAAGGGTGCGCAAAGTAGAAATTTTTATAATGCCATACTGCCCTCTAAAGTTACTATAACTCCTACTGATAATGAATGAAAAAATCTTTCAATACTTCATCAAATATTGGGTAGTATCGATCTTTGTTATTTGGTAACCCAAAAATATTAGGTTGCTTTAAGTTGCATTTATTTAACAATTAGTGAGGTTGAACATCGTTTTCACATGTTTACTGACCATTGGTATTTCCTCTGTGAATTGTCTATTTACGTTTCTGATCAATAAATCTATTGGTTTGTTTCTTAAAGATGTGTAAGAGCTCATTTTATATTAAGGATACCAGCCCTCTGCATGTCATTTCCCCACCAATCTTTTTTTTTCCTTTTTGGTAAACTGTGGTGTTTGTACCATATCTTAGTTTTTAATTTTTATGTAACCAAATTTATCAGTCTTTTCCTTTATGGATACTGGGTTGTTGTTCTTAAAATTCTTTCTTTCTTTAAGATTTAACAACTGAAAAACAAAACAAAAAACTTTTTAGTAATCCATGGTTTCCTTCCTAAATATTTAAATCTCTGATACACCCAGAGTTCATTTTGGCATAAAGATTAAGGTAAGAATCTGACTCTGTTTTTCAAATGGATAGCAGTTATTTCACCACCATTTTTTTTTGACATTGATAGGAAACATCACCTTTAACACACATGCTAAGTTCCTATACGTATCTCAGACTTTTCATAGGTTCTCTATTGCACTTCATCGATCTATTCCTGTGTAATACCATAGTCTTTATATTCACTTTAGTTCATGATATAGGTTAACGGTTATTACCCTAGACCCTGTCTAAGACTTATTTTTCAGAATTTTCTATTTTTACATATTTATTCTTTTCAAATGAATAATTTTGTTAGTCCCTTAACAATCATCATGTTGAGATTTAAATTGCGATTTCACAGAATTTATTGTTTAACTGAAGAGAAAGTAAAGCTTTTATAATGCCAAGCCTTATCCAAGAACACAGCATATTTATTTAATTCTTCTCTTATATTCCTCGGTAGCTTATTAATTCAATTCACATAGGTCCTCAGTATTTCTTACAAATTTACTATACGGTATTTATCTTTTTTCTTGTTGTTACTGCAAAAAGGATCTTTAATTTTAGATTATTTTTTAACTGGTTATGTTTCCCTTTTTAGTTTATATGAGTATAATTCATTTTTGTAATTTTTTAAAACTTGCCACCTTTTTACTAAATTCTCACCTCTTTTGTTTCTAGTTCTTCTCGAGTTTTTCCACATAACTTTACAGCTATTTTATTCTGTTTTTTACATATATTAGCTCTACTTCCAGAGTGTTAAATAATAGTAGTAGAAAGTTTTACTATTAATTACTAGTAGAAAAATACTAGAAAATTTTGCCTCATTCTTGACCTTAATGAGATCGAATCAAATATTTTACTAATTAAGTATCATACTACCATGCTGGCTTTTAAAATATAATTTATTGTCATGCTGAGAAAGCATCTATGATATTTCTGTTGTATTAAGGGATTCTGATTTTACACTTCACAATTTTATTTAAATGCCTTTTGGCATCTTTGCATATGATCATATGGGTCTTTCTTACTGTATGAACTTTGCACTAAGTCATGGCATCTATTTTAATGTATTATTGAATTCTATTTTGATTTTGGATATTTTTAATATTGATATGTAAAATGGATTTGCAGTTTTGTTTAGTTGTGTTGTCTTTGTCAAATTTAGTGTCAGTGCTATACTAGCTTTTTAAAAAAAATTAAGACATTTTCCCTGCTTTCTTCAATGTGCTGAAAAATTGACATCACTGGAATTATGTGGTCCCTGAAGTTCGAAAGAACCTGAGAAATTGAGCCAAGGGAATATTTTCCATTGAAAATACATTATGCAATTAGTTAAAATCGATTAAAATTATTAAAGTTTTCATTTTTTTTGTAGTGAAAATGACTTATTTTTAGATTTAGTTAACCATAAAATAGTTTCCTATCTATGGGCATGATGTAATGAAATCTGAAGAAACTACTTTTCTTTTTGTAAAATTTTGTATACATTCAGTATCCCTTAACCAAAATGCCTGAAACCAAAGTTTTTCGAATTTTGGGTTTTTTGGATTTTGGAATATTTGCATAATATCTCATAATACATAATGTGATGTCCTGGTGATGCAACCCAAGTCTAAACATGAAATTCATTTATGTTTCATATATACCTTATACACACAGCCTGAAGTTAATTTTATAAAATATTTTTAATAATTTTGTGTTTGAAACTAAGATTTGACTGTGACTCATCACATCAGGGCAGGTGTGGAATTTTCCATTTGTGGTGTCATGTCTGTGCTCAAGAAGTTTCAAATTTTGGAACACTTTGGATTTTCAGGTTATGGATGCTGAAGCTGTATTACACTCTAAAGATTTCCTATTCGTTGAACAGAAAGCAACTACTCATTATGTATTTCTTAATGTTAGCAAGTTATTCCAAAGACTGAGTCTCATAACTTTCACACTTACTTTTCTAGTTCCTCCTGTGAATGTGCAAATGTACAGCTGGCCCCACGAGGGCATCCTCCTCTCTGCTTCATATCTCGACACATGTATGTTTTATATTTGCTATGCTGTGGAGGCTAAGACCAAAATCAAAATATTAGACATTTAGAAAAAAACACCCCAAAACATAAACTTTGTGTTGTCATTTTAGGATCTTGCCAGTCTAGATGAATAATTTAAGACTAATTCACATGTTTACCTAGGCTACTCAGAGCAAAAGTGATAGAAAGTCATTCTGTTTCAAGTCTCAGAGATTCCAAAATAAACAAATCAACAGAAAGAAGATAGTCCTGATTTTTCTGACACGTTGATATTAATTCTCAAACAAGTAGCATCATATAAATTCTTGAATAAATCTCATAGGGGCTCTGTGATTGCCTTTCCACATTTTATAATGGAAAAACAAACCAGTGGAGTTTAAGACTTTCAAATATATAAACTCTCTTCTAATATTTGTTTTGTAAAATATTCAGTATAGCTATACATGTTTCTTTATAACACACCACAAAAATCTACAAAAGGCCCTATAATCAAGAATATTCTGTAACCAATTCTTGCTATGCAGAAGAATATGCCAAGGACTTAAGATATCTCCGAAATTACAAATGAGACTTATTATTTACAACTCAGAGATAAGACAGGATGGCAGATTTGGAAATTAATGAGATATGAAACACAACACTAAACTGAACAAAATTTAGTGCATTTTATCACTATATGGCAGACTTTAAAGGTCAGTTTCATTATTTTTGTTATTATCTTCATGATGTCTAATGGAACAGGGAGTTAAAAACTGTAGATTTTTCCTTCCTTTTCTTTTTTTTTTAAAGACCGGGTCTTGCTTTGTCGCCTAGGCTGGAGTACAATGGCATGATCGTAACTCACTGGGCTCAAGTGATCTTTCTGCTTCAGCCTGCTGAGTAGTTGGGACTACAGGCATGCACCACCACTTGGGCTAATTTTTTTTTTTTTTGTAGAGACAAGGTCTCACCATGTTGCCCAGGCTGGTCTTAAACTCCTGGCCTCAAGCAACCCTCCCCTCTCAGCCTCCCAGAGTCCTTTCTTTTGTTTCTTAATCACAAAATAAAGCTTTGGTCTCTGTTCAGATTGTTTAAGAAAATCATATCCGGATTATTCTACTTAGCAGGATACTTTTTATCTTTCTTGTCTCTCAAGCAAAAAACGAATATTGAATAACCTGTTGTTAATATTTACCTGAGCCAGGTAAATTAAGAGTTTTAAGTTCACAGGCTTACTACTATAAGATAAAAGATCTAATGAACCTAATATAAATCCTGAGGACAGAATAAAATTTAAAACTCCACCTATAAGTTGTTACTGTTATTACTTTTACTGTCATATATATTTTGTTTTAAAACTTGGAGGAAAATTTGGCCCACTGGCATAACAGATATTATGAATGAAAAATCTTAAAATACTAATATAGAAAAAAAATCTACAGATACTTGAACAGTATTGGAGAGATATAGCATTAGCACTAAAAAGTGACATCTACTGTCAAACTGAAATGTAATACAAACTAAAGACAATAATCACATTTAAATGAAATATACTTTACCACTGAATCTATTTACTCCATCAAATGCTGCCACGTGCAATGTGAAGAGTGACTTCAGCACCATAACATTAGTTCAATGAAGATTTTTTAATTTTAGTGTTCAGATAAAATTACTAGGCTAATCTAGTAAACTGGCTGCTAACCATGATAAGGTAATTTATAGTTTCTACAGTCAGAGTCTCAAAATATTCATGCCATCTTCTTGGCTTTGTATCTGCAGGCATACCTACAGTGGCTTATCTCTAAGTTTTGAACTTCTCCCTTACCTGCTGTTGATCTGCTCCTTTTTTGCTGTGGTTCTGGATATAATCGACCAGCCCATGTACTACTGTACGCACAGCAACCAGCCCATTTTCTAGCTGTTCCCAAGTAGGAGGAGGAGCATCTATAAAACAAATAAAAAAATTTTTTAAAAACTCTAATGTTATTCAATATTTTGCCCAATATTAAATTAATAAAGGAGTTAAGTGTCAGTACTTCAGTGAAATCAAATTAAGCTTCATACAGCTTAAGTTTTCAGATGAGAGCTTATTCACCTAATCACCATTTTAAAGGAAAGGTACATACTCTTCTAAAGCTGGGGTTACAAACTAAAATAATCACAGGAACAAGGAAGGTAACATAAAACAGTTAAGTAGGCCAGACAATAATGTCAACTGTCATTAAAATCTTAATGTGGAAAAGACACAGAGAGTGACAGGGACTGTGCTGAACTGGATAGCATGTCTCTCATCCAAGGTGTGGTTATTTCTCAGCTTTAGCTGATCACTGTGCAAGGCTGGCACTGCCAAATACACTTATCATTCCCAGGAAAACCTGAAACTTCAGATTTTTAAGTAAAATTTCCCAATTTTTAAGTGTTGGCACCTAACAAAGCTAGAACTTTGTGCAGACCAACACCGGGTGGACCAAACAACACTTAGTGTGAACTGCCTAGAGTCAGTCAATTTTTATGTTTATTTTGAAGTTTCATATTAATTATTGGTAAACAGAAAGTTTAAACAGTTTAATAGAAGAGCTATTATATCAACTCTGCTATATGTTGTTTTTTTTTTTTTTAATTATAAAAGAGACAGGGTCTCGCTCTTGCTCAGGCTGGTCTCGAACTCCTGAAGTCAAGCAATGCTCCTGCCTCGGCCTCCCAGAGTGCTAGGATTACAGGTGTGAGCCACCATGCCTGGCCAATGTTGTCTTCATTTAGTAAGTATTTGCTTAGTGTTACACTGTGATTTTATAAAGGAAAAATTAAAGATAAGGCAAAATATGGAATATTCTCTAAAAGAAATATAAAATAAAATGATAAGACAGATGTAGAGATGATGTCTTGCTGGAGAACAGGACATACTAAGTTTGGACAGATTAAGTTTGAAATGCTTATCAGATATTCAAGGAGAGCTGCCAGATGTTGAGAAGCAGTTGAGTATACAAAAACAAGTTTAGGAAAAAGATCTGGGCTGGATCTAGATTTCATACTTTAAAAGACCAACAACTGTAACACATACCATTATATTATGTGCCACCAAAAGAAAAAAGATTGTTAACTAAATTATGACATGTCATTGCTCATGAGCGTTTCAATTTCAGGAATGCTAAGATCTGAAAAAAATATGGGCCTCAGAAATGATGAAATACAGTAAATTTGTAAGTCATATAAATGATATTTAAAGCTATGAGACTAGATGATATTATCTAGGGAATGAGTATAAACAGAAAAGGGAAGAGGTATAAGATTAAATTCTAGAAACACTCCAAAGATTAGAGGTTATGATTCTGTTTTGAGAAATCAGCAGAGGCTTCTGAGAAGGAGAGTCCAATAACGTAAGAAGGGAATTAGGAGAGTATGGTGGCCTGGAAGACGAGAAAAAAGCACTTCAAAGAAGAGAGAGTAAACAACAATGCTAAATGCTGCTGACATCGAATACGGTGAGAACTGAAAACTGATCTTTGGAATGAGCTATATGGAAGTCACTGTGACCTTGACAAAATAAGTTTGGATAGAATAGAAAAGATAAATGCCTGACTAGAGTGAGTTCAAGAGTGTTGGCTGGGCGCGGTGGCTCACGCCTGTAATCCTAGCTCTCTGGGAGGCCGAGGTGGGCGGATCATTCTGAGCTCAGGAGTTCGAGACCAGCCTGAGCAAGAGTGAGACCCCACCTCTACCAAAAATAGAAAGAAATTA
>CAUYSK010116747.1:0-24278 GCA_963575035.1 Avahi laniger | reverse complement strand
TTTTGTAATGAGTGCTCTCTTATTCCTTAATGTGTCAATTTCCTTCATAACACTGGCATTAGATATGCATTTGGTACCACTTCCTGTACGTCCCTGAATCTCCCATTTTGGGTGTTGGCTTCCTTCTCAGCTGAGGAACACTGTCAAGTGGAGCTTGAAGTCACAGCCTCAGCCGTTTATGGGAAAAGAACAAATTCATCAATAAATCTAAATCAGGAGCCCTGGAAGGTGGACAAGGGGATAGAAGCAATGGCATGCAAGGACAATGTCTTTTCTCAGATAAGCATATTCAGAAATCATACATGTTAGCAGGCATCTAGTATTTTTAATACATTGGATAAAAGTGAAGGAATAAAAAGATTTATATAAATATTATATACATATAAATTTATATTTATATAAAAATTTTGCACCAGTTAAATTGAAACTCGGAGTTCATTTACTTTTTTACATTCTTATCTTTTCCTGGGAAAATTTCAATAAAAGCCACTTGTGACATGCCTCCGCAGGCACTGCATGCTCTTATAAGCATAGATTGGTATGCATTTTGCGAGGTAGGGAATTATTCGGAGTGAGTTGGCAAAAGTTTAATGGCAGAATTCTAGCCTTTGGAACATGAATATACTTGGTAATGACTGCCAGAAAATACACGGCAGGCAATAAATAAAATCATCCTCTCTTTTTTTGATCAAGTCAATGAACAGTACTCTTAAAGTTAATATCCTCAAAGCATTTCAATCACATGAGGCTGTCTGTCTGTACATCTGTGTAACTCTCTATAACCACAAAGTTGAATCTATCTCTATGAGATCCAACTGACCACACTTCAGTGCCAGGGCCTGAGGGATTCTTTCTCCCCAGGAAAAGGACAGCATCTGCTACCCCACTTCCCAGCGTGTGGTCCATCCAACAAGGACCTGAGAAGCTGCCCAGTTTCCCATGCCTACGATTTCATCAAACAGCTCTGAATATTTCAAATAGCTCATTCAATGTCACCCCCAACCCCAAATTGCTGAGAATTGTTATTATAGGTGATTTACAAAATAGTTTCTGCTACCATGTGAACTTCTAAAAAAAGAAATGCTTTGCTATTGGTTTCACTTTGTCTACTTTGACAGAGTAAAAAGATCCCAAGGTGACTTCAGAAAAATTAATCTTGGGCTACTAGGATTTTTAAAAAACTAAAAGCTGCTATTGCCTACCATGCATGGTGGCATCACATTTTGGAATATCTGGAAAGAATTCAAAGCTATAATATCATGCGATGATGAACAGCTGCACAAAAATATCTAAACCCATGGGCAAATGTTTAAGAAACTGGATTGGGGGAAATGCACGAACAGCATCTTCATAACAGAAGCTGCTTTCCCTGAAACGATCCCTCCACTCCACGCAGGGTCAGACAGTGAGAGGTGCTAAGAATTTTTTCAAGCACAAGGATAAGAGTTCAAGGAAAAGAGTGAACATTAGTAGTAACTGCAGCAGGGGTTTTACCAGAGGAGTAGTAATACAAGCAAGAGAACGGATGGATTTTGCAGGTGCTCTGTCCGAAAAGATCCACCTAACTTAACAAACAGAGGAGGGCGACTAGATAAGCACGAGGATTGCTCTGGAAATTTCTCAAATTGATTTTCTTCAATACAGAGATAAATAAAATATGACTGAATCAGCTGCACTATAATCTGGTTCATTTGGGATGCTATGAATTATTTATTCCTATCTACCCATTTGGCATGTTTATTCACTAACCTTTTAAAGCCATCTGATAAAATGGTGCAAACTTTTCTTAAACTGATTCGCATGGGTAGAGGTACTAAGGACTAGCTTCTTTCTTTGCACTCCTGAACTAACTTTCATTTATACATCCGTTGGGGGCGGGGTGGGGGAACTAGAGTACACATAGGTAGTGCTTTGCAAAGCAATATTTGAACCTGGCTTCCTATAGCAAGGCCCCACAGGAAGGCCGCAGGCCCACAGAAGATGGTGACCGCTTTCTTTAAATTCAACAGTCTTCCAAAATAAACTAGGAAATAAAATTCACTCGTTCATCCTCTAGTAACTTAGTGCTCACTTTGTTCTTGCTGTCGGTCATACATTTGTGAAAAGACAGGCACGTTCCTGCTCATGCGGTGCCTAGACGAGTGGAAGGTGCAGGTGTGAGGCCACGAATGGCACAGAGCAAGTCAGCATGCAGCCGTAAATCCCGACCAATGCTGGGAGAAAGTACAGGCTGCTTGGAAGCAAGAAAAGAGGAGGGACCCATCTGGGCTTGGGGGTTCAGAAAAGCCTCTTTAATCAAAAGGGACTGTATCCTGAGAGCTGAGGGATGGGTAAGAATTCATGCAGAGAAAAGTAGGCGATAGGTGTGCCTGGCAAAGGGAAGAGTGCTGAGCACCTGTCGCGATTCTGAGGAACATGTAGAACTGTGGATGGAATGCACAGGTGAGAGAATGAGTGACCGGAAATGAGCTCAAAGAAGTAGGCATGGCCCAGGTCGGGCAGAGCCTGTGAGTCCTCCCAGGGTGTTTCAAGTTTTCTCCTGAGCTCACTGAGGAAGCAACCACTAAAGGGTTTTAAAGCAAGAAGTGATTTTTCCTTCACTGCTATGTGGAGACTGGCTCTGAGCTAGGGAAAAACAGAAATCCATTTAGAAGATCATTCAACTGGTCCCAGTAAGAGGTGGTAATGACTTGGACCAGATGGTGGCTTAAGAAGGCAAGTGAACGGAGGTGCGACGCGCTGAGATGGGAGAAAGTTTCAGGAGAAAGATCAAGAGTTCTATTATGGGTACGTTCAGCTTGAAGTCTCCATTAAACAGGCAAGAGACAATGTCAAGTAGGGAGTTAGATTTGCAAGCATGAACGAATTACCACATTCAATACCTCTCAATAGAGGAGAAACCAGGATTCTAAAAAAACAAAACAAAACTGAGCAGTTAGAGAGCTAAAGGGAACCCAGATGGAGTTATCAGGAGAGCAATAAAAGAAGAGACACTCTGTGTTGTGCTCCGAGGTATCTTAAGACCCCTTTTTCCAGGTCACAGTTGGCTTTAGCAAGAGCAGTTTCAGGAAAGCCCTGGAGGAATAGGTCAGCTCAGAGTGGATTAATGGGTGACAGGGAAGTGAGGAGGTGGAAACAGTGAAATGTGGACAATACATTTAAGGAGCATGGCTGGACAAGAAAATTACAGCAGTTTGTAACTCAGGGTCAAGGGAAGGTTTGTCTGCTAGGTTTTTGCCTTTTCTATTCTGTTTCTTAGTATGAGGGTGTGGGAGGCCACATAACTCTATATAATGACTCTTGGAAATAACCCAACAAAGAGAGACACTTAAGAGTCAGGGAAGAGAGGACACAACTGAGAAACAAAACCTTTAGCTGTGGGCAGGGCTGAGTCTGGAGTAGGACTGGGACGATGCCCCTGAAGAGGCTGGTTGTTTCCTCCTGGTACCAGTTGGAGAGACATCATGCACAGGGTGCAACCCTGACATTCTACATAGGACTTGACAAGTAAACAATTTTATTTTAATTTTTCTGAATCCCCAGAGTCATAGTAATTGGAAGCCTTGAGGTTTTAAAATATTAAACAATGTTTATTCATGAACACTATTATGTTTTGGGATGCTGAGGTCCTATCAGCCAACAAAACAATTATGTTTACTGACTTGCTGACAATACCATTAACGAAGCCTCAAATTCTAAGTTTATTTCACCAATTATTCCTCTAAGGCAAAAAGCCCAAGGCTCTGTGTTTTATTACTTCTATTTATAGTAATAAAAACTCAACCTACAGATTCAAACAAACAATGCAGAATGCAATGAAGTAAAAAGAACTCACTTAAAATGCATTACTAAATAACCCTTCCCAAATGGATTCCCCTAGGCTTTACGTCCCTGCATATGCTGCTATGCGCCTAACTCAAGGACACTTCCCTCCCAGCAGACGGCCCAAGGACAGCAAGCAGAGTCCACATCTGTGCAGGAGGGAGCCAGTGGGGCCTCCTAAGGAGTTTCTGAGAATGGGATCTATGTGGTTTCTGCAAGTTTGCCTTTAAAATCTAAAATCTCACAGATTCATCCGCTCATTCATTTAACAAATATGTATTGAATATCTACGATGTGCCAGCCATGGTTCCCGGCACTGAAAACACTGTGGAAAATAAAGTGAGTCTTGCCCACAGGGAGCTTTCACTCAAGGTGACAGAGGGAGAAATAAACAGGGAAGACAGTCCATGTAGACCTGGAATGTGGTCACTTCTCACCACCTTCACTGATACCACCCCAGTTCATGTCACCTTCAGGTCTCACTTACATGACTCCTTTGATAGTCTGTTCTCCACGGAGCAACTAGAGAGATGCTAAACTATTGTCATATCACACTAAAGCTCTGCCTCACGTCCTCAGATGGCTTTCCAACTTCCATTACCAACTGACATTATAAGGAAAATGTAAACTTGCGTTCATGACTTACAAGGCTCCACTACTCTCTGACTTCGTATCCTGCCACTTTCCCTGAGGCAGATGGCAAAATCACCACACGAGAGGCAGCTCCTTTCATTGAGAGTCAGAGTCTATCTCACTTACCCCCTTGAATCTAGAATTGGCTGTGAGACTGGCTTTGACCGACAGAAGGTGGCAGAAGTGACTTGGCACGTGAATAAGCATGGGATAACCTGTCAGAGGACAAGAGACAAATGTCGACCAGAGATAAGCCACCCTACTTGAGATCCCCAAGACCAATCAGCTCTCAGCTTCCTGGAAGCTGCCAGAGACACATGCATGAGCCCATCCAAGGCCAAGAGAAGAACTGTCCAGCTGAGCCAAGCCAACTTGCTAAGAAACAGGTTACTGAGCTAGATAAATAGTAGTTGTCTTAAACCATTAAGTTTGGATTTGTTATGTGGCAAAAGCTAACCAATACATCCCTCTCCTTATCCATTTTGTTCCTGCTACGCTGACTTCCTTACTATCATGTGAACACAAACAAATATACTTTGCAGTTTGGGCTTTTGCACTTGCTATTCCTGACACTTAAGAGCATCCCTCACCCAGGTATCCAAATATATCACTCCCTCCAGATTTCTGCCCACTTGTGACCCATTAGTGCGGCCTCCCCTCAACATACTATATAGAATTGCAAACCCACCTACCCCACTCCAGCCAAGCATTCCTTTGTTTTCTGCATAGGGTTTATCACCATCTGACATACTGTATTTACTATATATTTACTTATTCATCTATGTTTAATCTGCCTTGCCCATTAGACTATAAGGACCATGAGGACCAGGACTTTCTCACATTTTGTTCATCCCTGTGTCTCCAGTAACTAACAAGGTGGCACATGATAGGAACGCAGTATATATTGATCAAATGAATAAGTAAATGAATGAATGAAATAAACCAGAAAATATAAAATAATAATAACTGCTAGAAAGAGGTTTAAAATAAGGTAAAATAAGGTAATTAGGTAGTAGTAAGCAGGTGACCTACTTTAGATTCGGTGGTGACAGGAGGCATCACTGAACAGGTGACATTTGAGTGGACACCTGAATAAATTCAAGTTCTTCTAAACATAGAAGGTACAAGCTGCAGGTTAGTGTTACACCAGCAATATTGCTGTTTCCAGCTGCAGCTAACTATGCTACAATGGCCCAGGGAACAGTCTCCATTCACAGACCCAAAAGCCAGGTTAAAGCTTTTATGCCCAATAAAATAAACTTGCCCATTTTGAAGCAAGAAGACTTTATCCTGATCACTCCATCAGTCCTGCCATCAATATCCTTATAGCTACGCTATCGCGGCTGTCCACAACAACAACTCTGACTCTTGAGCATTTATTCTCTGTCAGGTACTGTTCTAGGCACGGTATGGGCTTTGACTCCTTGGTAACATTATTATCCTCATTCTAGTACCCACTGGTATTCTTATTATCCTCCTAGAAACCAGGAGACAGAAAACTTAAGCACTTTGTCTCAAGGCTGAAAAGCAGTAGTGCTGGATTTAAACATAGGCAATTTGGCTCTAATGCCTCCACCCTGTGCCTCCCACTGTACACTGCCTCACATCAACCCCAATGCCGTAACCAGAACTTTGACAGAAGGAAACTTCTGGGCCCTGGCACCGAAGTATCATGCTTTCCCTGGAAAGCCTTGAAACTGATTGCCTCTTCTTCCCCCACACATATAAGCATGCACAGGGCATGAGTCTCCTCCAAGGGGAGACCTGGATGAGGTGTCTCCACATTCATAATGAAAGTGGGTCTTGTCGTGCCACCTGCTGTCCAAGCTCCAGGACCCTCTTTTGGTCAACAATCTGAAACACCAGTGCTCATCATGCATGTCGTCTTTATGTTTACTATCATAAAAGCCCAGCAGAAATAAGTAATATTTAAGGAAAATATTTTTAGGACAAGGAGAACTAGACAAATGTTAAAAGTTCACCAAATTACCTACTTGTCCCTGTGCCCAGTGACCACCTTACTTTTCTCTTTCATTATATAAAAGATACCTGCACTTGTATGTTTATCACAGCACTATTCACGATAGCAAAGATAGGGGATCAACCTAAGTGTCCATCAGGGGATGACTGGATAAAGAAGATGTGGGGTGTATGTGTGTGTATGTGTGTGTGTATACATATATATATATATATATATATAAAATGAAATATTATTCAGTCTTTTAAAAAAATAAAATCATGTCTTCTGCAGCAACATGGATGGAATTGGAGGCCATTATCTTAAGTGAAATAACTTAGACACAGAAAGTCAAATGTAGCAAATTCCCACTTATAAGTAGGAGTTAAATAATTTGTAAACATGGACATAAAGTTTGGCTTGATAGACAATAGAGACTGAGAAGTGTTTGGAGGAGGGTAGGAGGGGAATGGGTGACTTGAAATTACTTAATGGGTACAATGTATTAGGTCATTAAATATGAAATGTCCAATTTTGAATCAAAAATGTCATTTATCATATCTCAAACAAAAAGCAGTACTATTAATCAAAGTATGCACCTAAACTTTCAACACAGTTTTGCCATCTTAGCAGTAGCTTATTTATGCCAGCAGCAAAGAAGCCTGGAGAGTGAGTGGAGATGAAATCCACAAAGGCATTTTCCACAGATTATCGAGAATTGGATGTTTTTCCTTGCAAGCAGTGTTCCAAAGCCTGGAAGAAGTGATCGTCAGTTGGTACAAGGTCTGGTGAATATGGTGGATGACACAGAATTTCCAAATCCAGCCTCTGTAGTTTGAGCAGTGTTGTTTGTGCAACATGTGGTAGAGAGTTGTCTTGTAAGAGGATTGGCCTGTCTCTATTGATCAATCTCAGCTGCTTAATCATAAGCATCTTCATCATTTCATCCAATTGGCTGCAGTAGACATCTGCAGTAATCAATTGACCAGACCTCGTGAAGTTGTAGTGGATAAAACCAGCTCTGGACCACCAAACAGACACCATTAGCTTTTTATGGTGAATATTCGGTTTTCGACTGTGTTTCAGCACTTCATCTCTATCCAACCATTGTGCCAAATGCTTGTGATTGTTACAAATCATCCATTTTTCATCACATGTAACAATACGGTGCAGAAACAGTTTGCCTTTATGTCATGACAGCAAAGAAAGGCAAGCTTCCAGATGATTTCTTTTCTGATACTTGTTTAATTCATGCAGTACCCATCTATCCAGCTTCTTTACCTTGCTGATTTTTTTCAAATGGTCCTATATTGTTGGAATAGTAACATCAAACCTTGCTGCTAATTCACGCATAGGTTGGGATGGATTCACTTCCACTACAGCTTTCAACTGATCATTATCCACCTTGGTCTCAGGTCACCCACATGGCTCATTTTCAATATTAAAATCACCAGAATGGAACTTCTCAAACCATCGATGTACTGTGCACTCATTAGCCACATCCTTCCCAAACATTTTGTTGATATTTCAAGCTGTATGCACTGCACTGGTTCCACGATGGAACTCATATTCGAAAATAACAATAATAACAATAATTTTTGCTTTCACGAAAATTGCTCTAAAAAAATTTGAAAGATAATCACAAGCCAAGATGTACATTTAGAAGACTGAGGATGTACCTTCACAATAAATGTAAAACAATAAGTGTCAAAGTGAAATGTCAGAGATATCAACTGTCAAATTTAGTACTTAAGGAAATTGGACATTTCATACTTAAATAAATTTTATTATTTAAACTCTGTGGGCTCATCTCTACAAGACAGGAGGCCAGAAACCATGTATTCTTATATTCCCTCACAGTTATCTGCTGTGGCATCTCCAATATCACCATAATGTCATTGCTTAGCAGAATTTGCAAAATGAAAGAGCAGATTTGCAAGTGACCATTTTTAGCATGTGTAGTCTTGCCACATTTAACATTAAGTTCAGCCTTCTTTAATTTACAAGTATAAAGACCCATTTTTTTACAAGCCAACATGTGGCATGAAACATGCACAGGTACACATGAGTCAATGGGATGGGACATTTAAATCAGGAATGCCTGGGAAAAGTTCAGCACAGTACCTGACGCAATGCATCAGGTCTTGATGTTTACAAAGTTATCGAGTGTAAATCTTTAAAACAGGCTTGTGTTTGAATTCAGGAGGCAAAGAAAGTGAAGCTGTGCTCTGTGGGCCAGGTGGCTCATTTTAAGAGCTTCTGAGCATGGAATGACCCAGGATGGGAGGCAGAATGGGCTGAGAACAGAGGGAACGAATTAGAAGTTGTGAGGAAAAGAAATAGAAGAAGAAAGTAAGGAGCTGCTGCCTGGGATGTAAAGTGACTCACAGGAGAGATTAGCAACAGCAAGTTATAAAGGAGAAAGAGGAGGGCTGGATGGGTTGATGGAGACACTTTGGAAATTATTTCTGTTACAGAAGAGGAAGAATAGTTCATACAGAGCTCTATATAATGGTTTAAGAGGATCACTTGTTGGAATGTAGTGGGAGAGAGAATTTCAGGGATTTTAGTTCAACCTGAAATCAAAAGTGAGACTCAGGAATCCAGGCAAAAATGATCTCTTTTCATGACCCCAGGAAAAGACAGAAGTATTATGAGTCAGGGTGCAAACAGCTGCCAATGAGGTGCTACATGGATCTGAAAAATGGACTCCATTATAGGATTGCAGGAAATACAAGAGTATGTTTTCTAGAAAAGGAGTCAAAACTAGAGGCATGGCCTGTTTCCATAGAGAAGGGTGAAAGATGCTGTCTATCCCAAGGCACTTCACACCTGTTCATGTAAGTGATGCCTCTAGGGAGGTCAGTGCTTGGGGAGTGTCCTCAGCCTGTTTCATCTCAATTGCATCATTAAATTATAAGCCAAGGTAGCCAAAATTCTTACAAATTCAGTCACCAATTCAGGGCAATTAAAATCTTGAGATGAAAACTGAGTTTTTATCATTAGTTTATACCTTGAACACAAGGCACACTTAGGGGCAAGATTCATAATTAACAATAGAAGATGCAAATCCTTATTTCTAATTATCTCTTAATCATTTCTAAGTTTTCGGCAGATGTGTTCTCACATTTGATTGTCATTGTTTTCTCTAGAAACAGGGTAACGTGGTCACCTTAGTACAAGGAATGCCAGCTTGGCTAGGAGCTTATTGTTTGATTAGGTTTGCTTTATTATAATTGTGCCCAATCTGAGATTTCTTTGCAGGAATATTTTTCAGCCTCTTGTCACTTATGTGATGGTAAAGCAGAGTTTAAGCCATAGATTGTAACCTGCAGTATCAACTCACGGGAGCCCAAGAACCATGATATGTCACATTAGGCTGAAATGCAACACGCAAGTGAGAGCAACACTCCTGATGGAGCACTTATGACCTTCTGAGGTTTGAGCAGAGCATAGGGCTCCGAAGCCAATCTGCATGTTAAACGCTGGTAAAGATGCTGTTGTGTGGATTGAGGATGATACCCTAGCACCGGGATATCTCCTGGCACAGGTACAACACATCCTGTAATGTCATTATCCTAGAGCTGTCGGTGCTGTAAAGAATCCCTCAAATGTCCCCCCACCATGTGAGTTTTAAAGCATAGAATGAACTTCCCAGAAATGCTTGGGCTGTCATAAGGAATCTGGTCCCGAGTCTGGCCCCCAGAATGGATTTGGAACTTATATAAGCAGCCGAGATCTGAGAGTCAGCTCCTTCAGGGCACCTCTCACCTGGGAAACTCCGTACACCAAAGTTCATCCTCGCCCCTGCTTCATTACTCTATCGAAGAGACTCATGTCAAGAAACCAAGAATAAGTGGCCCAATTACGAGGAAATCTAGCTACATTTGCTCCATAAGACAGAGAGAGAGAAAGAAAAGCTACATAAATGAGAGGAAATTTAATACAAATCTCTTGCGGGTTAAGTTGATAAACACCAGTGGGCCTGTGAGGTAACCTGCACTTTTATTTTTCTCCGTGAGAAGAAAGACACAGCAAAGATGTGCAGCCCCTGGAATCTGTAGATACTAAGTCAATATGAAGAGAATTTCCTCATTTCGATTGGTGAACAGAACTTGCTTGGCAAATCCTTAGAAAGCAACCAAAATAAGTGTTTATTGTCAAGGATTTAGATGAATCCCTCAGTTATCATAGTTGTTTGGGTTTCTTAAATAACATCACTCTGGCTCACAGGTACCATATGCACTAAGTGTCATAACCTAGAGCAGTCAGTGAGCAATTGTCAATGAAGAAATAAAGGATCCGTCGCTGTAACATAAGCCACAGATGGTTTTCAGTTGGGGTGGAGGGTGAAAGGGGCAGGGATCATTTACCATATAAAGAAGGGAAAGAGAGTTGAGAGTTAAGATATATCATTTTCTGATTTGCACAGCGCTCACCAGTTCCATGAAGTCACATGCCAAGAATGTATCACATAAATGCCACTAATTAATGACCAAATCATTTACTAGAAAATGTTGGCAGATAAACTAATTTTAAATTTTTAACACATGAATTATTTTGCACTTTATTCCAAGTTATAATACTTTGCATCTGGAATTAAGCTTAAGTTCTTAACTGCAAAGCCCCTACTTGATGCTTTGTATTGTTGTAACAGCTACCTCTTTATGCCCTGCACAGACATTTTACAAATAAGAACTAACTGCTTATAATGAATAAAAATCATCACTATATGGTGGTCCTAAATTTTCTAGGGCAAAGAAAGCTAAATGACATCATATTCTTTCTCCAGTCTTTGGTCCTGTGTACAGCATTTCAAATATTTCAAAAGTTCTCATGCAATGGGACATACAGAGTTAAGATTTTAATGAACACCAACATTAAATCAATTCACCCTGTGAACCACTCACCATAATACAATTCACTGTTTGTTCCAACCTTAAGGAATGGTATTTTCAAAAGCTCTGCTTTCATTAGCATCTACTTTTAGTAGGCATGGAAATTTTATTAGGAGTCAAATTAATCACTTGATTCAAGCATTAAAAATTGGCAGAATGGTTTTAAAGAGTGATAAATCTTTAATAACAACATAAATCTACCTGCTTACATCTTAGCTCAGTCAGAAAAAAAGGATCTCCCCTTGGTTCTTCCAAATAATGAATTACAGAGATAATTAAAGTAGCATATCTAGAGTAACTGGTTAGACATTCAAGTTTCCCTGAGTACGGTGGAAATTCCTAGGACAATAGGACTTAACTGATAGGGGCAATCACAGCAGCTGAGCATTCAGTTAGCATGTGTTAAGGAGGCCCAGCTCACTCCAAGTTATGTTCATTGCTGGGATTCAGACACAGAACACAGACTGTCAATGCTCTTCAAACATCCTGCCTTCCTTTGCAGTCAGGCTGGAACAATGTGACTAAGTGGTCAAAGAGATGTGAGGACTAGGCCTTAGCCACACCAGGGCCACTCATAATTACCTCATGTGAGCCTCTCCCTCTCTACCCTCTTCCTCATGGTGACGCTGGTGACCCGTGTTCCAGAGGGTCTATCTCCAAGAATAAGGAGAGCATTAGACTCGTGTTGGACTGGACCATGAGCAAGCAGCACTTTCTGTTGGGTTAAGCCCCTGAGACTTTGAGATTCACCCCCACATCACACCTAACCTGCCTTGACCAACACAAGGCATGTCTGAACAGATCTGTTGAACTGCCTGGCTCAACACAGCAGAAGTCTATTTGCACGAGTAGCTGGGCCAGACTCAAGCACCACAATTGCAATGCGCCATTGCCTTACAGCGGGAGGGACCATCCTGCATGTGGTGAGGCATCTGCTTTGCAGATTTCTTTACTTTTTTTTTCATTTTTTAACAGATTTATTGAGACATAATTTACATACCATAGTATTCACCCACTTAAAGTGTACATTTGTGCCACCGTCACCATAATCAATTTTTGAACATTCCATCAACCCAAAAAGAAACCCCCAATCCTCAGCTGTCACTCCCAAGCCCCGTTACCCATTGCCAGCCCTAGACAACCATTAATCTACTCTCTGTCTCTATGCTTGTCTATTCTGGACATTTCATGCCAATGGGATCATATATTAATAATATGTGGTCTGTGTGTGGCTTCTTTCACTTAGCATGTTTCTGAGGCTCATCCATGTTGCAGCGTGCATCAACGTCTTTTTTTTATTGTTGATTAATAGTCCATTGTATGGAATATACAACAATTTATTTATTCACTCTTCAGTTGATGGACATTGGGTTGTTTCCACTTTGGGGCTATTACAGATAATGGTCTTATTAACACGCTGTACAAGTTTTTGTGTGGACATAGGTTTTCATTTCCTTTGGGTGTATACACAGGAGTGGCCCTGCTGGGGCATATGGTATTAACAACTCTATGTTAACCACTTGAGGAACTGCCAGGCTGTTTTCCTGAGTAGCTGCACCACTTTACATTCTCACCAGCAGTGTATGAGGGTTCTAATTTCTCCCCATCATCATCGCCAACACTTGTTATTTTCTGTCTTTTTTAGTTAGCCTTTTCTAGTGGGTATCAAGTAGTATCTCACTGTGGTTTGATTTGCATTTCCCTGATGATTAGTGATATTGAGCATCTTTTCATGTGCTTATTGGCCATTTTTATATCTTTTTTAGAGAAATGTGTGTTCATATCCTTTGCCCATTTTTAAACGGTTTTTTTTATTATTGAATTGTAGTAGTTATTCATTCAGTCTAGGTACAACTGTCTTATCAGATATGATTTATAAATATTTTCTCCCATTCTGTAGGTGGTTCTTTCACTTTCTTGATGGTGTCTGCTATGCTATGGTTTGATTTCTACCCCCTCCCAGCTCATAGGACACACATCTGGTGTGTCCTACAAAAGAAGAGGGCAGAAGAAAGGGTGTGTGCCAAATACTCTTGGATTGGCCCTCCAGACCTCATGTCTGTCTTCCTCTACCCTGGTCCCAGTTACAGGAGCTTCCTTGCCTTCTGGCTTCTGTTTTGTTTTTTTTTTCTCATTAAATTATTTTACTCAAGAAGGTGGGGAGGACAGACAAGGGGACTGAGCTCAGCCCTGAGTCCCTGAACCTCCCAGCTCAGCTCTCCACAGCAGGGCTGGACTCAAGTCAAGGGATGGGGACTCCAGACAAAGCTGGGAACAAACAGGACCCAGGAATACCAACTGATTGTCCTCCAGGGGGAGGGGCTATTTGGGGGTGCCACCGCCCTTCTTGGGAGTGGTGGGCTTCTTGCTTAGCCAGAGGTGTCCCTGGGTGGTGAAGGCATCGATGCTCATGGACGTGGTCTTGGCGGGGATCTGGGTGAAGTGCTTGTGGTCTGAGTTGTACTTGTAGATGCCCTCGACCATGGCAGGTGTGACGGTCCAGGGCCCGTAGCCCACCAGCCGCGACAGCTCCTCTGTCTCCCCCAACAGCGTGTAGAACACCCGGAACTGGCAGCTTGAGTCTTGAAAGAGGATCAGGAAGCAGTTGGCCTTGCTCTTCTCAATTTCCTCGAGAATGCGGTTCTTCTGTGGTTCATTCACCTTGCCCGCCAGGCAGCAGTGCAACAGGGTGTTGTGGATGAGGCCAATGGAGAGGACATTAGAAGGTCAGAAGGAGGGAGTGGAGTGAAGTCTGGGTATCTGCTCCACTTGCTTCCTCTCTGGCCATGACTTGGCAGTGGCTGTATTCTCCTACACCCGGGCTCCTCCCCTCTTCCACGGCTACAGCCTCCAGTAACTCTCCACCTGCCCCTTCATCCCCTGCTTTTGCAGTCCTGGGTGCCTGCCATCTCTTGTGGGTTCTCCTAACCCTGTTCACACCACCCACAAAACCTGAGGGCTCCATCTGCTTCCTATCAGGCTGATGCAGGCTGCATGTACCTTTACTGAAATTTCTGGAAGATACCGCAACATGAGGCTGCACTACTGGGTGAAGCACAACCAAACACACAAAGTGAGGTACTCTCCCTCCTCTGACTCAAAGCCCACCGCAGCTTGGCTATTTGAAGGCTACCAGACACATGCCAGCACCTCAGGGCTCCAGCAAGTGACTCAGCAAGACTCCCACCTCTGGAGGCAAAAGGGCCCAGCAGGGAGAGATGGTGTTTGTCTGCAGGCAGTTCAAATGCAGCACAAGAGGCTGTGGCTGGGTACTTCTACACAGCTTTGCACATTGCTGAACAGCTATTAACTGCCAAGGCATGCTCCAACCCACTGAGATAGCCGGTAGGGGTACTCAGAAAGATGAGAAAGGGTTTGAAATCGTCCAGGATCCTGCTATGTGAAGGAGGGACAAGAGACTGAGAAATAGAATTTAATGTTTTTGGTGTTACCACCTATGTGATTCTAAGCCTGGGAACATCATCCCTTTTAGGAGAAAGCAGTGTGGGAAAAGTCACCGAATGGAGAATGAGTCTTAACAAAAGAAATAACTTCCTTGGAATGGATTTTAGTTCGTTGGTCATATTCCAAACTCTGTGTGCGTGTGTGGTGTGTGTGTGTGTGTGTGTGTGTGTGTGTGTGTATGAAAACACCATTTCAAATGTGTCATTCAAAGTCCATGAGAAAATTTATTCAATATTCAAAAATTTAGAAAAAAATATGCGCAAGCTTGGCCATCTGTTAATGTCTGTAATTCACAAAACATCAGTTGCAGATGGTTATTTAAACCTTAGACATTTACTTATTCTTCCCTTTTGTGTCTAGTTCTTTTCATGTTCAAAACTTTTATTCTGTATGTACAATCACACCCTTTTTGACGTTTATATTTTTACACAAAGAAGTCCCATTAACCCTTGATCATAAGGATTGATTAGAAGACGAGCTTAATGCCAGTGTCAATTTTAGCAGTGTCATTCAGTCCTTCCATGTGGCAACCAGAACTTTTGCATTGCTCAGTACGGTGCAGGCAACTGGCATGGAAATGAGATGTATTGGCACCCTGCTGTATACCTGGGCAAAACACCGTTTTCATTTCCGAAGAGCTGGGTGCCTTACAAATTTAACAGAATAAGTCGGGACATTCCAAAGACTGTGGAATGGCTGGAAACGTTTTCTATCATCTTCTCATTATTATCAGCGTTGCTTTGATAATGTTTTCTTGGAATTGCACAGGAGGCTTTTTCCAGCATATAGTTTTTGGACCTATCATTTTTTTCTATAAAGCAATATTTTGTTAAATATTAAAGTCACAGTTTACAATGAGAAAAAAATTCTTATTTTAAGTCCAGTGTTTCATATTCAAATAGCCACACAAAATTTAATTTAATATAAAGATGTTCACATGAAAGTATTTATTTTAGAATTATGTTATATTCCCATTATGCTTTAATTAAGTAAATTATATTTTGGACAATTTTCTGGCTCATCAATATTTTACACCTACACTGAGTTTCAGCAATTCCAGAAAAAAATTATAAAATTTAACTGTACAGTTGAGTAATATATTTATTTGTAATATCCTTCCTGAGTTTGTTTTCCAGTGTTTCAATAGAGACATAGTGATTTCCAATCAACATTCATTCCAATGAGTTATGTAATTACTTGTGTTTGAGGTCATTTTGTGTGACACTGCCCCAACTTACTTTCAGCTTTCATAGCAATGGGGATATGTTGTAAGAGTGAGGAAAGCTTTGATTATCAATAAGAAAAGAATCAAAAGAAAAATAAATGAAAATCTGAAAAAAGTGCATGCAGTCAAATTTACACTACGAAATTCAAATAGACAAAATTTTCATCTCTTTCCTTTTTTAACATTTCTAGACATATTTCTTAGGAAGTCAATAGGGACAAAATATTTTATCAGTTATAAAGAAAATGAGAAACAATTATTGTCCACTAACATTTTGTCTAATTTTATTGAGTAAATACAGATAAAATCTCATTTTAACAAATGTAATAAATACATCCAGATTCAATTTTGGAAATCTAGCCCACCTCTCAGCCAACAATTCATGTGAACTTCCATGCCCATGAAAAGACCATAAATTCTAGATACACAACCCCCCACACATGATAGATGTGTTCATATTTGTGTTAACCACTGCTCCATGTTACTGTCAATGCAAATTATGAGTGCTTCAATAAGACTGAGTGTGCACAGATCTTGAACTTGAATACTTTTGCTATGCTAAATACGCTCACAAATTAGCATACTGTGATACAAAATGTTGTGCTGGTGATATTTAGGCATTATAAATATAGTTTTGTGGTTTTCAGACTTTTGTAGAGATTCTGGCTGGGTGGTTACAGAATATAATCAGTGCAGAGCGCTACTAAGCAGAGAGGATAAACAACCTTGGTTCTGGTCAAAATCCTCCCAATCATGGTGTATATGTGAAAGGAGCAGACATAAAAGGACAAACGACAATAGCAATTTCATTGAGGAAAACAACCAAGAACATGTCATTGAAGGGAGGCAGGGATGCTCAAGGTATGATCCTAATTTGCATTGTAATTATTGGGGGTAGAAGACAAACACCATCACAAATCAACCCTAGTACCACTGCCAGAGATCAAACCATAAACTGACAGTCTAATGCCAAATATGTTTATATCATTTTTATTAGGTACCACATTTTCCATTCTCATTGAAATTAGTTCACTTCCTAAATCTTTTCCATCTGACATAACTTATTTTAACCCATATGCCTGAAGCTTCATGTTAATTTACCAGGCTAATATGATCTGATGGTTCCTTCATTTGAAATAGATAAAATAATGTTGAATATTCACACATGCTTTTAAATATACATGTTAAATCCAGCAGTACCTTGAATATTCCATTTAACAGAGGATAGTCTGAACAAGCAGAAAGAATTAACACAAATCTACATGTAATATTAAGGCAAATGCTACAACGGTTAAAGTAATTCCTTAAAAAAATTCAAAATTCTAATTCTGATTGTGATAACTCCTAATTAATTTTTAAGAAAAAAATGAACAATCATCATGAAAGAAGTAGCATGCAGCAATGTAGTTTGGGTCAATAAGCAGTAACAAAGTCCCACTCAAATTACCTTCCATGGAGAAATGGAAGTATAAAAAAATAAACTAGTTTGTTATTTATAATTTTCTAGACAAAAAGAAGCAGATTCTGGAAATATTTCAGTCCATTTTGAAATATAATGAATATACAAATGTACACTTATACTGGAACAAGGAAGACAAAAACGTGGAGCCTGGTAGCAGAAGGGGAAGAAAAAACAGAATCTAAAACAAATGTATCAGCAGAAGAACTGGGGGTGGGGATCAAGAAGGCAGAGGATTAAGGAGACCTGGATGAGTATTGTCTTCCAGTTACTCTGGAGTTATGAATGAGTCACTCAACCTGTCTGGGGCTCAGTTTTCTCCAATATAACGACAAGGTTGAAACTGGTGATCTCTCAGATCCCTTTCAGCTCAAATATTCTAGGAAAATTGCCATTTCATGATCGGCAGTTTAAATAGAAAGATCACTACTTTGTGCTTAGCAACTGGAATACATGTCCTTTCAATTTTTTTCTAAATACCTACTTGGTTCTAACTTTTGCTGGCATCTGATGTCAGACATTACATGGTAGTGATGTTGCATCATTTAAAAGGGAGATACAGTAATTAAGCAGCAGATGCTCTGTGGTAGGGTGAAGTCACCAATGTAGGAAGAACAAAAAGAAAAGCAGAGAAGGAGCCACTGCCTCCAATCCATGAGTGTCTTTCAGAGACTGGTTACAGAGGATTCATCTCATCCCTGATCCAGAGCCCCATGGCAAGAGCTCAAAACATCTACCACTGTGGCTGGGAGCCCGCCCAGACGGTGTGGGAGGATGCAGGATTTGCTGTAACTACTACAAAGCAGGTTTAGTGCCATGCTCAGAACCAAGTACAAATCTGGTTATTCTCAAGGTGTTTAAATAGCCTTAAAAGCAAAGATAATGAGAGGAAATAATTATACAGCAGAGGAGGAGAAGGGACATAGTGTGATGAGTGGCCAGCTGGATATGTTCCCTTTGGTCCAATCTCCTCAACCTTCAAGCCAACCATGTGTGTCCAACAGTCCAACTTACACCTGTGTCAGGGTCCCATTCCCTGTGGTCTAGGAGTTTCCACTTCAAGTTTGTCTTTGCCTTCTTCTGCCTTAATGTGGAGTTTATTACCCTCCTACAGTGTCTGAACTGGCACAGTCAATGACAGAAAGTTTGTACATGGAAATCCAGTTGTCTAAGGAGAGTTTTTTTAAAAGCAAAACACTAGGATGGGGTAAAAAAAAAATGAGTAAGGAGAAAACAAGGGATTTTATTTGGATATAGATAATTTATATTCGAAGTGTCAGAACAAGATAGTGTAGAGTGTTAGCCCAGAGAACAAGAGAGCTAATGTTTTGTTAAAAAAAAAAAATCCAAAGAACATTTTAGAAAACTTCTTGTAAGTCTCACAACTATGAAAGAAGCTATGCTCTATAAGAAATAGCAGCAGAAAATAACAAGGAGAGAAAATCCTCAGATGAAACATCAATAGGAATAGACAGAAACACAACTAGCTGCAAGAGAGGAAAAGAAATAAGCGCAAAGAAATAATCAAACGTAACGGGCAAATCAAAACCCACACTGGAGTGAGAAACTGACATTAACAAGGACACTAGGAATAGGTTCAATAATCAAAGACATAGATAGTGAAGAAAGCCTTCATGTACTTAATAAGAAGAGTAAAATTAATAAAAATATTTATTTGATATATCCTACAAAAAAATACTGAATTAAAAGAATTAAAAAATATCTTTTTTAAAAGTAACCTACTATAGAAGATTGAAAAAATAGCCCCAATTATCCACTCCTTGTAAGCATGCCCTGTGCAATATATAACATTTGCAGTTCCTCCCACTGAGAAGTATAGTCTGTTTCCCCATTGCTTGAATCTGGTCTGGTTCTGTGGCTTGATTTACTTTTGCCAAGAGAATGTATCAGGAGTAGCTAAGTACCAGTTCCTAACCTCTCCTGGAACCCTGCGCTGCCATTTAATCAAGCAAAACTAACTAACCGAAGGCCAGAGAGCCCAGTGGTCCTAGCTAGTCTAGGCTGTCAGAGATCAGCAGGCTTTCCAAGGTCCAAAACATGAGAGAGCTCAGCGGACATCAGCAGAAACATCTCTCTACCCTGCATATGACAACAGAGGCATGAAAGAGCCCGGCCAAGACCAGAAGACCACACAGACTACCTAAAGACTAACAAACAACAACAAAGGATTATTTTTGTAAACTTCTGAGCTTTAGATTCTTTTGTTACATAGCACTAGCTAACTGATTACCTAAATAGGAATAAAAAAAATTGTAACATGCACATGCACATACACACACACACACACACACACACACATGTGCACGCATGCAGATGCACACACATATTTGCAAAAATATGAAAAAAGCTGAAATATTTGAAATGCTCTTAAGGGAAATAAGCCAAACTCTAATGCCCCACAGACAGCTGGGCAAAGGACCTCTTCAGAAAATTCACAGAAGAAATACAAATGACTAACAAACATCACAAACTACTGGACTCCATTTATAGAAGAAACAAATGTTAAAACAATGAAGTGCCATTTTTCCTTTATTAAACTGAAAACAAAATTCAAACACTCATAAGGCTAAATGCTAAGGTCGGCGTGGGAAGAGCATCACTCACACACAATCCTGGTGAGCATGTCAGTTGGCACAAACATTCTCATAGGCAATCTCCTACTATATATTGCTAAGGTTGAATGCGATCCCCAAAAAGCACATGTTGGAAACTTAATCCCCAATGCAACAGTTCTGGGAGGTGGGGCCTCATGGGAAGTGTTTAGGTCAGGAGGGGTCCATCCTCGTGAACAGATTAATGCCAGTTACAAAAGGGCCTGAGGCTGCCAGATGCCAGCCCCTTGATTTTAAACTTCCCAGCCTCTAGAACCATCAGTCAACAGATTTTTGTTCATTATAAATTACCTAGTCTGTAGTACTGTAATAGCAGCGTGAAACAGTCTAAGACATATATTAAGCCTTAACAAAGCTCATACTTGTGTCATATTTTTGTACATGTCGTATTTCATAATAAAAAGCACTTAAAAAACAAACAAAAATTGGCACCAAAAAATGCTCATTAACCCTATTTCTCAGACCCTATCTTAATGAAATAGCTATAAATATGGACAAAATTTGATAATATGAGAATTTTACAATAAGGAAGTGGCTAAATTCTGGCATATCCTTATATTTAAAAGTTATGCAGCCATCACAAAAGACATATGTAAGGAATATTTGCCAAAATGAGAAAACATAATAATACAAACAGAAAAACTTGATACAAAATTTTAGGTACATAAAATATGAGTACAATTCAATTAAAACTATATGTGTGTATGTATATTTAAGTCTAGAAGGAAACACAAAATCATGCCAAGTAGCTTCTGCACCTGCAGGATTATGGGTGATCTCTTTGTCTCTCTTATACACACACACACACACATACACACACACACAGACATTCTAACACGCACTGAGTTTTCAAATTCCCTACTCTAGGTGTACATTATTTTACAAATAGAACAAGCAAACTTACTTTTTCAATGACTGGTTATACCTTTGAGTGAACTCAGAAGTCAGTTCCTGGCCCAGTACATTTTACAATCTTTTCATCAACAACTGCACAATGGCACAGCATGTAAAGTTAATAGTTTTGGGTCTGTTACCAATCCAGGAGACTTTATGCATTCAGACCGACATTGTTAAATGCTGAAGTGATCAGAAATAAACAGGATGAGATTCAAAAGGGGCCTCTGTTGAGTCATTTACAGAGGATAAACTAATCACACGATGCAATGACGAGAAGAGTGCAGGTGTGTCTGAAATAGGCCCAGGAGTCAGTGGACCAGAAACTCAACATTAATTAGAAAACTGGTGTATAAAATCAAATACATTATTGAAACCAAAACTGAAGTATAAAACATGAGATTAATTCCCTCCACCCTACTGGCCATCGATAGTCTCTTATGAATATCACCTACAGTTTCTGGATCCACAATTTGAGAAAAAAGGTTCAAAGGAAAACATTGTCAATAATAGTATCTTTAAAGAAATGAGATCATATAACCCAAGGGGAGAACACTGTTGAAAAAATTTTAAAAGTCCTGATATAGATGAAAAGTAATTATTACATAGCTGGCAATGTCCAGGTCGTGTCCACGTCTACTGGGAAAATACTGAAAATATTACATATATAGTTACAGCAACACTTTTATTTGGAACAGTTTCCTCAGCGTAAAGATGTGGAAAAGATTATCAAAGACAATAGGAAAGAAGGAAGGGAGGGAGGGAGAATGAGAAAGAGAGAGAAATAAAGAAGGAAGGGAGGGAGGCAGGGAGAAAGATATTTAAAAAAAGGAGAGGGAAGGACAGAGGGAGGCAGGGAGAGAGCGCGCAGACTACTTGGAGAGATCTTCAATGGGAACGTGGTGCTCTTTCCAAGAGAAGGAAGGCAGACCTGGGTTTGACTCCTGGCTGGCCCTGTCTCTCACTGTGCCTCAGTTTCTCATCTATAAATTAAGGAGCAGGACAAATTAAATACATCCTTAAAAATTCAGGAAGAAAACGATAGTAGTTAGAGAAGGAGAAACTTTATTTGCATAAATGGAGCCCCAGAATAAGAAAACAGAGTAAACAGGACAGAAAAATAAACAGAGGTATAATTCAAGAAAATGTCTGAGAAGTAAAATAAAAGATCCCAAGGGCACCCTGGGTACCAGAAAAAATTTTATCTATAATGGTAAACATGAAGTTCATGGACTTCAGTGATAAAGAACAACCCTTCCAGCATCCAGAAAAGATAAACAGATAACTCTATCTGGAAGGGAAAGACGTTAGTTCACGCTGGGCCTCTCCGCACAGCATTCAATATCCAGACAGGGTGGAAGGCTCCCGCGTCCTCAGGCAAAGAAGGCTAAGAGACAAATAAAAACTATAGCAAAATGACCAGCCGGGGTTACTGGATGCATTTAAACCAAGAAGGAAAATGAAAGCAACTGTGAGAACCATGGCTACGGAACAGACCAGAAATGGGACCTACGATGACAAACGTAGGAAAGGGGTAACTGACAAAACTCAGAGTGCACAGGGAGAGAATGGGGGACGAGGAAATGCACCAACTCACTCACCTCTTAGATCCAAGGCAAAAATGTGACATGGAAAACTGGTAAGGGAAAAGGAACGGAACGTCAAGTATATTACCAAAATAAAAGTAAAAACGGACTAACTAAAAATACATAGTATAATCAATTAAAATTAGGTGGTAGAAGAAAAAGATGAAAGGTAGAGAAGCAGTGCAAAAATACCTATTTCTTCATGGGTCTTATGGGGCATAAAATAGATATCGTCTAAAGAAACATAATGAACTAAATATAGCTATGAAATTACAGTTATAAAAGTTATCTAATCTGAAAGAGTTACAACATAACCTTTCCGAATAACAGGAAAAAATACACAAGCAAATCCAGACCATATAATAAAAAATTAAATAATAAAACAATATCATAAAATACAATTTCAGAATTAAGACTAAACACCTCTATTATATAAGTAAATAAATTTCCATTATGTTCAAAAATCAAAAGAAAAAGACCCCCAGGCTGGCCCTCCAAGGAACAAAACAAATGGTTTGCTATATGTAAGAAACATTTAAAATAATGTGACTCGGAAAACTTGAAAATAAAAAAATTTGGGCAAAAGCATCCCAAACAAGCACCAATAAAAAATCAAGAATCTTGATCTTGATATCATCACATTAAATTAAAAGAAAATACCAGCCAATAAGAAAAAGTTATTTTAAAATCGTAAAGAGTGCAATCCATGATGAACATCTAACAATTATAAAAATGGCAGCAACATTTACATAGCAGAGCCTGTGTGAACTATAGGAGTATAAGAATTGCAGAAGTTTTGAGATTAATTTCTTTCTGCCGAAGAATTATCAAGTGAACAATAAGAATAAAATTACAAAATCATTCTAATAGATATATAAATGGAATTCCATATCCTAAAACAGAGAATGAAACTTCTTTACATTTTTTTATGGAATGTGTTGATTATTTATTAGGCCAAAACAATGCCTCAATAAATTACAAAAGCAGAAATTAAACAGAGAATAATTTCTGTTCACAGTGTAATAAAACTAAAAATCTGTAACAAAACCAGAAAGCCCAAAGACCCTGCCACTTGTAAAAATTTTAATTCTCCAAAATGAACTTTGTGTCAAAAATGAAATTAAAACCAAGAATACAGAATATGCAGAAAATAGTGAAAGTGGAATGTTCTCTATTGGACTCTCTGGATACAGTTGTGATGTGCTCAGAGGAAAATTCACAGCCTACACTACTTATATTAATAAATTTTTTTTTAAAAAAGAGACTTTTTTAAAGAATTAAACATACAAGTCAAGAAACATAAGGCCAATAAATGGGATTAAATCCTTAAATAATCAAAATAAAGAAATAAATAGAAGTCAGAATATAGAAATAATCACAGATTATTCCTGGAACATATGAATCATAAAACTACTTGGCTCACAAATATTATAATAAATGTAAAAATCTGTATGAATGGATAATTGTGTATGTAACCAATTAGCACAAATGAAACGACAATACGTTTTCAAAGAATACTTCTCTGGAAATGCACCAGACAAAATCAATTTCACACAAGTGAATTCTATGAATCCTTAAAGGAACAGATAATTCCAATGTTATTTACAATGCATACAGAAAAGGAAGGAAGGTTTTTGGATCTTTCTATGAAACCAGCATAACCTCTACACCACCTGACAAAAAAAGCACACACACACACACACACA